>PVJA010051384.1:0-12845 GCA_004027025.1 Myocastor coypus | reverse complement strand
AGGGTCTCGCTATGCAGCTCAGGCTGGTCCTGAGCTCACTTTTGTAGCCCAGGCTGGTCTCGAACTCTCACCGATCCTCCTGCCTCAGCCTCCCGAGTGCTGGGATTACAGGCATGCGCCACCACGCCCGGCAAACACATTCACATTATAATGTGATAATATTTATCACCATCAACAAGCTATGAGAAGGTTGCTTTTTTCATCACTTTTAGCAAAGAATTAACAATATTTTAAAGATTTTCTTATGTTAATGAGGAAAAATGTTTTATAAATTTGCATGTCATTATTTTGATACTGTATATTTTCACATGCTTATCTTGACTCATAGATCCTTTGTTACTAATAGCTCACTGTGCTTTTCATGTTTTTTCTTAAATCCTTTTTTCTAACTATTTTGTAAATTCTGTTATTGTGGACCTGAATCTATTGTTTGCTCTCTGTTCTGCAAATGTTTTCATTTTGTTTTGACTAATTAATTCTTGTTAATATCTTATGCCCTGGGATTCATAGATATATCTGACTGTGTGTGATTCACCATGCACAAAGTTCCTTGAAGAAATTATGTGAGGGTTGCAATTCCACAGAACATAACTATTGGCTTAATGTTGGAGTCTTATTTTTTATTTTCTAGATAGAAGTTTATTTTGGTAAAGTGGGTTAAACTCTGAATGCCATGCCACAGTCAACCTTTGACATTTGCTTTACCTGTCTTATTATTAACTTTGTGGATCTGAAATAAAGTCCCAAGTTTCCGAAGTGGAAAATGATAATGCCAAATGACTTTTGAACTTTTCTTATATTTCTGGAGTTCCTACTTCATTTTCAGCTCCACTTTTTTTTTTTTTTTTTTTTGCTAATTTTTTGCTTGGTTGTTAATTATCTGATATTTTGAAAAAAAAGTTTCTTTAACTTATTCAGGACTTTTAGTTGTAAATAGCACAATATCTTAATTGCTTGATTTTCTGCTAAATTAATTAAAAATCCTCTGCTCTTATCTTTATTAAACCAATCCTTCTACTTGAGAGAGGCTGATAATTTTGCTACTTAATTTCTGCTTGTTTTTTGTTTTATTTTCTTTTCCTTATTGTTGCTGCTGATATTTCCATTGGAGGGTAGTTTTGATTACAACACTTAACACAGGCTAAGCAGGTGTTGTGCTATTAAACTACACTACAGATCCCTAAAATACAGTTTAATTATACTCAATTTGAATAGGTGTTTCCTAATCAGTTCGCTTAGTTGCCTGATTGGTTATATGAGTACTGCTTCAGTTTAACCCACTGGTTTTTATGATGGATTAAATTTTAAGCAGTTATTTATTTATTTATTTATTTATTTATTTATTCATTCATTCATTCATTCATTCATTTATTGCAGAACCAGGGATCAAACTCAGGACATTGCACTTGCCAGGCAGGCACTTGTGCCCCTGAGCTATCTCCCCAGCCCCCTTAAGCAGTAATTTAGTAATAGTAAATTCTTTCAAATGTCATACTTATTAAAAATGACACATAAGAGATACTTGACTGAAGAAGATGTACAAATGGCCGATAAGTATCCAAATAGATATTCAGTGTTGCAGGGTATTAGAGAAATATATATTAAAAACAATACTGAGTTTCCATCTTAGCCAAGGAAGAATTGATATCATAAAGGAATTAAATAATGACAAATGCAAGAGAGGCTTACACGGGGAAAAAAGAACCCTAGTGTACTGATGGTGGTAATGTAAACTAGCATAAGCACTGTGGAAATCAGTGTGGAGATTGCTTATAAAACTAAAACTAGAAATTTCATTTGACCCAGCTATTCCACTTCTAAGTATCTTCCTAAACAGTTAGAGACATCATAGGACAGTGACTGAGCCATAGGGAAACATGATTCTTAACACTAAATCTTGGAAGCAGCCTACTTATTCATCAGCAGATAAGTTGATAAATAAAATGTTCTAGTCACATATAATTAGTAAGCACTTTAAAGAAACAGAAAAATGGAAAGGAAATAAATTTATATCACAAAAATGAAAAAATTTCCTCACATAAGTGTGTCAAGTTAGTCTTGAATGCCAAAATGAAACATTTGAAATTAATTCCATACAATTTTAAAAAGTACTGCTTATATTTTATATACTATATATGATGTAATATAATATATACATATCTACACTGACCTATTTTTCACTGTGTTTTCCTTTATGTTTGATTTTTCTGTATTTAGGATGCGGTTTAGAGGGTCTACAGGGTCCCACTTTATATATCAGACTCAGCAATCCTCCTGTTTTCAGCCTCTCAAGTGCTGAGATTACAGGCACACGCCACTATGCCCAGGCTCAAATGCCATCTCAGTGTGCCTAAGGGGTGGGGTCGGCATGGCACAATGGGGATCGAACCCTGGTCTCTGTGTTCTGCCTAAGCAGGCACTTTAGTCTGCTGCGCTATTAGGTCAGCCCTTGCATTTTTCTATTACAAGAATTAATGAAAGCATTTAATTGTGTGAGTAACAAGCTTGGTATGTGATTTTGAAAATTACTTCTTATCAATAATGTAAGAAATAATCAAATGTTTTAGGAATTTACATTTGCCAAATTCTAAGGCATGTTTTCTTTCTACGCAGTTTGGCGGGGCTTAGCTGCTACTGTTCACATTTGATCGTTTCATCCACGGAAGCGCTGTGGTTTGGTTCCTCCAAGTCTGAAACCCCACTGCTCCCCCAGCCACTGGCTGCTGCTGTTTCGTGTGTGTGAGGAACCAGGTTCTGCAGCAGCGTGTGCTCTGCAGCTTGCACAGAAAATTAATCTCTGGTGAATCTAAGGGCACGACACAGACTTGCCAGCTAGTCCCTAAGTCATTCTTCAGAACACAGCTGGATGATACGTACCAGGTTTTGTGCTGTTTGATGTCCTTCTAAGCAAATGAATTTACAGCCAATGAAATTCCAGGAGATGTGATATGCGGCCCTCGCAGCACTACACCCGCAGCCACTCGGGCTCTTGCACCTTCTGCCATTCTAATACAGCTACAGAAGAGACAGCCCAGGAGCCCAACAGACAGGCCTGTCTGGATCAGCACTCAGAGGGAAGCTCGACCAAACCGGGAATTTTTCTGTTGTTTTGATGGAAGAAATCCCTTTGTGTTATTTGAAGGAAATGGCAATTACAGGTAATACGATTATAACTGAGCCGCTAACTAAAACAAAAGCAAGAGCCAGGCATGATGGCGCATGCCATAACCCCAGCATTCAGGAGGCTCTGGCAGGAGGGACACTGAACTTGAGGCCCTCCTGGACTACAGCTGAGTTCAAGTCCACTTTGGACCACATAGAGAGACCCGAGGGGTGGGGAAAAAAAAAAACAAAATCTACAATAAAAAAAAAAATAAAGGAAATCTAGAATTCACATAGCAAAATATTTAATCTTTTAATTGTGACAAAGGGCATATAGTGAAAGAGGCTTTGTTTACAGTTCTGACCCTGATATCTTTAACTTTTTTCCCAGATGAGCTATTAGCCCCTCCAAAGACTCTTGCTTGGAAACCTTAACACCTACTTCACAGTGCTATTTAAGGGGTAAGAGAAAGGATCCCTTAGAGCAGCACCTGGTGCCGAGTGCCCTTCCCATATGTGGCCTCCCTCACTCTCACAGCTGTACATGGGGCTATGGACTCAGCTGAAATGTATCACTGTGAAAAACGGGCCAGAAATGCATTGGCATTTGTAACACCCCGGTGTAGTTTAATATGGAATCAATACCTCCAATGTCTTCCAATAAAATCACAAATACTTCTCTATTAATTACTATAGCTCAGTATCTCGGTTGAAATAAGTTAAAACGTTAACTTTCTAAAACAAATGAGGAAGAAATCTACAAATTGAAAAAATTCTGTACCTTAATAGAGTATATTTCATTAGGATATACTTTTGTTTCCTATTAACTCTACAAGAGCTCCTTAAAATGCAGACAAATTGGAATCCTTAATTGTAAGTAACCATTTGGGATTGCTTAATCAATGCATGGCTGAGTTTTAGTAGAATGTGTAGATAAGGTATATTATCACAGTTACTTATGAATAAAAAATATATATGCATATATGTGCAGTCAATTCACCATGTAATTTGCCTTTTGAAATTTTTAAAATTTTAAACTTTTAAATTTATTTTAATGAAAAGATTCAGAAGATTGTCTAAGTAAGTGACAAAGAAGCAAACGGCTGTTGTCTGCTAATGATCTGTCTTTGGAGGTTTGCTGTTCCTGAAGAAAGCCGTTGCTCAGGTGCTGAGCGTTCCATCTCTGCTGGCTTAAGTTCCTCTATGCCTGTTTACCTGAAGAAAAGGAGATAGTTTGTTTTTCCACTAAGTCATATTTTCCTCTATGAAACAAAATCTTTATACTGCATATTTTAAAACCAGGCCAAACAAGACTGTTAGGATTTTCTTATTTGTAACTAGGGGGCTCATTTATTTAACTTAGGGTTTTGGACCATAGAAAAGCACACTCTCTGAATCTGTTCATTTGTAATGAAAAATCTTTTTTTTTTTTTTTAAAGGAAAAACATTCTATACTCTGCTGACAGGTCAGAGCAGTCTCAGAATCAAATCTCCTTTGTACAAACATTTGTACATTTTCACTTAGTTATATTTGTCAGTGATACATGTGACTGCTTTGAAGTTGCTGGGGCCTTGGTGCACCTAGTATTTAGGGTTGGTCCCCAGGGGTGGCAGGGTTGAGATGCACTGGCTCTTTAAGAGGTGAGGTCTAGTGGGAATTATGGCCACGGAACCTCACCTCTCAGTCTTGTTCTGTACCTTGGCTTGGAATATGGCCACTTGCTCTGGCCCCTGCTTCCACCATTTCCACCTATTGCTCTCAGGAGAAGCCAGTTCAGTGAGCTGTGCCATTTTGGCTTTGTACCTCTAAGCTGTGAGAAATAAATGTATTCTCTTTTAATTGCCTCTGGTATTTTGTCATAGTAACATGAGACTGACTCACACAAGAGAAAGGTTTTCTTTCTGTCTGTCTGTCTTCTTTCTTTCTTTCTTTCTTTCTTTCTTTCTTTCTTTCTATGTATTCAGTACAGGGTCTAAAGGATCTCACTATGTAGATTGGACTCAGTGATTCTCTTGTTTTCAGCCTCCCAAGTGCTTGGATTACAGGTGTGCGCCACCATGCCCAGTCTCAACTACTGTCTCAGCCTGTCACAAGGGCAGGGCCTGCAGGCCAGACCAGGGATTGAACCCCAGTCACTGTGCTCTGCTTGAGCAGGCACTTGAGTCTGTTGAGCTATTTGGCCAACCTAAGAAAGGCTTTATTTATCAGAGAAGCATCAGGGAACACCAGCAGCAGATGATTTCAGGCTCAATGCAGGTTGTGGTTTTAGAAGGTAAGAAGAGTTGTGACGAGGTGGAAGTTTTCACCTTGAACTGCCACAAAAAAATTGTAAGCACAAGTCTGCTGAGGTTCGCATCTTTTATTCAGCATTATGAGTGCAACTCTGTCTTCACATCTGATGTAACAGTCGTTTCCAAGCAATGTTTGGAAGCCTTGTAGTTTCATCACTTAAGCAAAAGAGAGGGAAAGCCCATAAAAGCAGCTAGTAAACCAGAAAACAAGAAACGAGAGGAGACAAGAAGAAATTCGGGGACTTTCTGTACTTTGGTCTTTTTTGATTTATGTAGAAAAGAGCATACCTTGTTCCTTGCTTATATCCAGCTGTACTTTCTCTTTCTTGACCCACAGCAACTGCAGAAAGATCCTTACCTATGACATCACAATTTCCTCTTTCATTGCTTCCTAAGAGCTAACTGTTTTCTGATCATTTGCATTGTCTTTTTAAAGTTGCTGGGGCAACCCACTAGGGTCCCTCTTCTGTTCCCCTCTTGGACAGAAGCTTTCTTTCCCAATAAATATTCTATTCTAAAAAAATAGATAGATAGATAGATAGATAGATAGATAGATAGATAGAGTTGTTGCTGCAGTTTACAAACCAGGATTGTTCGCTCATGAGTCATTAGAATCCTCTGTACATTTCAAAAGCTAAAAATCCCTGAGAAAAGATGTGTTGGTAAATTTTAAGCTTCTCATCAAACTGAGGTACGAGAGTCAATATTAAGAGTTCATTGTTGGTTAATTTATGATATAAACTCTTAAATTATTTCATTGTAATATCAACAGATGTGTAAGTCACCTCAGTGTACATTGTAAGCAGACGTGTCCAACACCAAGCAGGTGCGCCTAGCACTTTGCTGAAGCCCGACAGCTGCTCTCTTGGTGATGCACCCTACTCCTGAATGCTGTGGCATGATGTGACATGTTCATTTCTCCCCCTGAAAGTGATTTGCATGACCATGTTTCTGTCCTTCTTAAAAAAGATTCCCTTGACATTTACCTGCTTGAGTAGAGAAAGAAGCTGACTTTGGTAGCTGGGTAGAAAACTTCACAAGCATAGAAGTGAAGCATTTATTAGATCAGAAATACACATCAAATTCAGGCTCAGAAAGAAAGTCCACTGTCTTTAGATATTTGTTCTTCGCTTCCATTTTTTATGGCTTAGACCCCTGTGCTGGCATCCGTGAGTCTTTAAATGGAGCTGCACCAAGCTCTTGTTGCTGTCAGCCACTGTCATGAAGACCTGGAAAACACAGGTGGTCGATGGGTATGTGCAGCTCAGGCTGTTGGTCTTCATGGAAAATAAAACTGCTTTCAGTTTGGTTCCGAGTACTTCTGGTAACTGAAATTGGATTTCACAATCATTTCCATTTTAGCAGCTATTTTCTACACTCCCAATTAGAATTTCACAGCCTACCTGTCTAAATATGCTCCTAAGGCCAAATTGTTTGGGCTCCTGTTATTTTGAATTATGATATGCAGTGGTGAAGAAAGAAATAGGAATTTTCTATTTGTTTAGAGGGCACTAGTTCTATGACTGCTGCCATGAAAATAAACTACTTCTCAGTACTCTAAAATGAGAGCATAATAAATAATACTATCAATGTGATTTATTTATGCTAGACCTCCAGAAATGGAAATTTCTACTAGAAGCTTTAAAGTTTTAAGCTTTATCTTGGTTTTAATAATAATAATAATAAAACCCTAAATATTTAGATTGGAAATGTTGGAAAGGGCTCAGTGATTTGCTAAACATCATCACACAGTCTTTGGGCAACTTCATGGCCCCTCTGAAGAGAAAAAGCAAGAAATACAACTACTGAAGAAAGGAAGGAAAGAGAAAAGGGAGCGAGGGAGGGGAGACTGGAAGAGAATGGGGGAGAGGAAGGAAAGAGAGGAGAGAAAAGGGTGAGTAAGCATGGGCAAAGCAGCTCCCTTCTCGAACCCCAGAGTATGGTTTAGAGTTTGAGTCTGTTCTTAGAGGCTGGGCTCCGCAAGTCTGCATCTTCAAGGGCAAGGCTTTCTCTCCCAGGTTTTCCCAAGTGGAAACAATGCAGGTCACCATGCAGCTGCTTACATCTGCTCTGATGGAGTAAGGAGACGCCACTTCAAATGTCCCTGTGGCAAACAGAGAACCTGTGACATCACCCCACTTTCTGAGCACTTTCTCTCTGTTCTTTTCACATCTGCCCTTATTCCCAATAGGTCTTAGTTCAGTAATAGTCACAATGATCCCATTCACATCAATATAGCTTTTGAAAGATTCAGATGGAAATATGTCAACCAGCACCTTCTTTGTGATTTGCTATTGAGCTGCTTGGGTTTGACAATATTCAGGGGGCTGGGGAAATAGCTCAGTAGATTAAGAGCTTTCCAGGCAAGCACAAGGGCCTGAGCTCAATCTCCGGGTCCAGAAATAAAACGAGTAATATTCAGGGTAATAAAGTGCGTGACAAACATTAATTAATAAGTGTGATCAAAGGAACCTTAATATTAAACTAATGGTCTTATCTGGGGTTCTTAAGCCAAGAGAGAATTAAGTTTATCAGAAATTTTTATGAAATGCATCCCCTTCTACAAAATGCCATTATACTGGAAAGTTAACAGCCTAAAACTGTTGCATATTTCAAGCTGTTTGCTGAATCTGGAAGCTTTGTAATGCAGATTAATCCCATGGTGGTTGCCTCAACCCCTATTGTTTTCTTTATTAGGAAGCAAAGATTCCCATATGTTTTCTTCTAAGACAGAATGACTCAGCCGTTCTATATTTAATGCACCCTTGGATAGCTGCTTTAGATTTTATATGCCGGTACAAGAACACAGCAATTGACTGTGACACCGTCTGCTGATGAAACGGCGAGAATGGCCCTGGAGACAAAGTTTTATGTTCTGGTTGAAATATGCAGAAAATCTGTTCAATGCTTTAATTTACCAGTATCTCTCTGGATGGACTCTGGCTCTGGCATTAAATCTCACCAAATAATCAAATAGCTGTAGTTTCCTTTGTTGGTATCGAGGTCGGGTACAAGGTTCAGAGCCCCAAATACTCAGCAGCCGGTAACCTGCATATAAGAAACCACAATGACCAGAGAACTACTGTTTTTTTTTTTTTTTTTTTTTTTTTTTTCCTGAAGACGAGAGCTGATATTATTGTCTACTATTGAGTTTGTTTTTCTTTATGGCCTGTGACTTCAACACATGCCAGGAACTTTGCTTGAAGGAGAAAGCTAGCTGAGGCCTCCAAATACTAACCTAGAAATGGCAGTGAAGAAATGTGTTTTTCTGTTCCCATTTTGAAGCATGGTTTTTAATATCATACATATAATAAAAAAATGTTATACCTGATAAGAATCTTACAATCAGCTTTTATTCTTATCATTTAAAAATCCTTGGTTACCAAGTGATACAAACTTTACTTTTCAAATAATTCTGTCATAATATTAATTTGTTAATTTAGTAACAATATTTCTACATACTTTATGGTAACAGAGTCATAACTGATCAGCCACATTCCCCATCTCGATCCTCTCATTTGTCACCTATGCAACTGTTGTCCAAACTGATGTCAAAGTAAGACATTTTCCTACACAAAGAGGAGCAGATTTTTAATTTTATTTGAGACTATTTGTTCAAGGCTACATAAATTGATTGATTTAAACAAAACTATTGCAATAAGGAAAAGAGAATGAACTTTGCTTAAATAAAAAGTTGGAGAATTTTTAAGAGGTTGGCTGGGTGAGTTTTAAATCACTTGTATTTACTGACTAAACAGATTCAAAGGAAAAGTAGACTTTCTCTTATTTTCGTGAGGGATGATAGCTCTACAAAGTGGAGTGAAGAATGACTGAGATTAGGTGCCTACTTTTTGATGGAAACTGAGATGGGGGCTGTATCTTTCTCCATAAAAGCATTTCAAACAGATAATTTTCAGGTCCTTGAGAAAGACAGCCTTAGATCTCAAACTGTGAATAGGCTTTTTAGAAGACTTATATGCATCCTATAGGGTCACCAAAATAATTTACAATTGCTAATTTTTATTTGTTTTTAAAACTTTTTATTAATTTTATTGAGAAAAACATAGCAATGAAGCAGTTTCAAAACAGGTTAGTATGGCAGTTACAATGATTAATACATTGCATATTGTTGTCTTCATAATAGTTATTCAGAGGACAAGATGCAGATATGATATCTTGTCTAAACAATATTAGCGCAACCCTTTCTTCTCATTGAACTAAGAGAAAGTCGTTGTACATCTATTCTATTTTGCATATATATGTATTTTGTTTTTCACTTCAAAATGGTCCTTCATTTTTATCACTCTTTTTTGTTTTGTTTTGTCAGAGATGAGTGTTCCATTGCTTGAGAGAAGCTATAATTGGAAGTCTTTAAAAGACCTTTTCATACTTGATTCCAGTTCAAATATTGTAGGTATTTGAATTCGGCAAAATAATCCAATGTAATCCAATAGTCCATAACAGTAGTATGTTATCAGAAGAACTGGCAATTGTCAGAAGTTGTTGACTTGAACTTTTTACAGTTCAGCATATTAATCTGGCTTTACTTTTTATACCTCATGGTTAGACTTTTCTGCCAGACGGTTAAGACCAAGTTAAAATAAGACCTATATAACTAAATATGTAACTTTTGTATCCCTCAAGGTCAGTCAAATTCCCTCAGGATTTACCTGAAACCTTGTACAGCATTTCGTAGAACTTTTGTCAGTATCAGCCACCTACATGAGTCATGGCCATTGCTTGACCAATTTGCTCTCTGTAAAAGCCTGGGAAAATGTTTTTCTCAATAGGTGACTCTCCTTAGGCACACTGCACCTAAGCCTCATTGATCACTTTCCTCTGTGGCCCCATAATCTTCTTGATCAAAACTTTTGGTACACCATGGAGTTATAGGCTGTCACAGCACAAATTCTCTTATGTTCTCAGTCCTCACTGACCTTGAAGGGCTAGGGCCAAAATATTGGTTATCCTTGTAACCCATCTTTTCCTCTAATTTTTAGTTCACAAACTTTAGTGATTAAACATCCAGAAGAAAAGCTTAATGATATTACCCTATAACAGATGCAGTAGAGCTCAACATCACTGTCTGTCTGAATGTCAAATGCCTTAGTCATAACTTGGAACTGCTATTTTCCAACAACTATAAATCTCTATCGAATGCAAAAAAATACGAATTGCACATTTTACATTGAAATTTAGAAATCAAACCATATACAACATTGTAGCAGGACAAATCTATGACATTTTTTCTTGTCCCTTGTTTTCTTTTACTACCTTTTTAAAAATATTTACTTTAAAGAGAGTATAGCTATAGTCAATATGATCTTAGAAACAGTACACATTTAGAAGACCAAAATGATAGGCTCTTCAAGCATGGTTTTAGTGTTGCCCATTGCTATCCTCAGTGTAGTTGTTTATCTTTTTAAAGTATGTACTGTAAGAAAAGATCTGAAGATTAGAATCAGCAATTATGATAGTTAGTTTGATTTTACTTTCATTAATAGATAATGAACAAGGAAACAAAAGAAGTCTATGTTCGCTCACAGTTATTATGGAAATTGCGGTGCATGGCTGACTGGTCTCTTTGCTTTGGAATTCTGGTGAGGCAGCCCATCCTAGGGGGGAACTTGTGGTCGAACAAAGCTGTTCCTCTCAGAACCAGGGAATGTAAAATGAAGAGAAAGAGGGCATCTCCCTCAAGGGCAGGCTTCCTAGAAACTATGGCTTTAGGTTTTAACCATTATCCAACAATGTCATCCTGGGACTAGGCTTTTATTTAACATATGGATCTCCCACCGAGTCTTTTCAACCCAAGTTATAGCAGGAAGACACTCATCTAACACTACTTAACAGAGGAGAATATTAAGACTTAGTCTGGCAGCTGAGGAAGTCACTGAAACACAAACTGCTGTGCTCCTGGAGGAAGATATCAAAACTCCTAACTGGCCCTATAGGACTGCTTCACCATAGGACACCATAATCACATTTCTGTGTCACTGTGCTTTAGACATGTTGGAGAACTTACAAGTGTTCAAACCCACCCTGTCTTCTTGACCCTGAGCTTTCCTATATGCACGCAGGCTGTTACTCTGGCTGAAGCCTCAGTTTCTTGCTTTTTTTTTTTTTTGCCAGATAACGTTATATTTCTTTTTTGTTACCACCCCTGTGAAGCCTATACCAGATGAAAATATCAATTCTTATACTGAACACATTGTACCTTTTTATTTAAGTCTTCAATTCTTATACTGAACACATTGTACCTCTTTATTTAAGTCTACTATGAACTTAAAAAGTTGTGCCGTCATTGGACATTTCTGAGTTTCTGAAAAATTAGGCAGGAATAATTTGAAGATGCATATTTTTCATATTATCTTCCAGTGGTCCTCACATGGCCAATTATCTGGAAAGTATTACTTTAGTATTTTTCAACTAAATTGCAGGTTGCAAAAAGACCTAAAATTAAATAAGAATAAGCATAAAACTTTCTCTAGCCCTTGTGAAGCATGAAACAAGAGGCTGCAAATGCCTGGGATTTTCTCCCCTACTCTGTAGGTTTCTTGCACTTCACTAACACCAGAAGAACAACCAATGACCCTGGCAGCATCCTCCCCGCTGCTCCACAATGCTTTGCCTGGAGTATACCGAAGAGTTGCACAACAGCCAATCAATAGTTGAGGAAAGTTTTAACAGCCAACTTGCTATAATCACCTTTTTTATATAGAAAATCAAACCCTCGGCCCCCATTCTGCAACTCTTATTCTAGGCAACTAAAATTCATGTTTTTGGGGTGGCCATGTTCCCTCTAAGGATAATAAGGTTTTTCTTCTTCCATTAAGGGGGCCTCAAATTGCCTTTAAGTTGCCAAATACAATTCTTTATAAAAGAAAGGAGAAAGACTTACAAATGGAGTTCTTAAATATTCTCAGTGAAAGTAAATCACCATCTCTTGAGGGTAGATCTTTGAAAAATGATGATCAAATATAATTTGGAACTATTTTGCATAAGTAAATTTCTAATTTTTCTAAAACTGATAATAAGTATTTTGTCATGTGGTTTTTAAAATTAGCCCTTCAAGGTCAATAAGGACTCACGATATAAGAGAACCTGTGCTGTAATATCATATAACTCAGAGGTGTCCCAACTTTTCTGGTCAAGGAGATTATGGGACCACAGAGGAAAGGGACAAATGAACTATAGTGCGTCTAAGGAGAGTCACCCAGAGAAAAGCATTCTCTCAGGCTTTCACAGAAAGCAAACTGGCCAAGCAATGGCAGTGACTCATCCCGAAGGCTAACACTAACAACAGTTCTACAAAGTATTGTATATGGTCCCAAACTTAATCCTGAGGGGATCTGACCCTGGAAGATACAAAAAAAAAGTGAGTGTTTTGTTATACAAGTCTTGCTTTGACTTGCCCTTGATCACCCAGAAAAAAAAAAAAAAAAAAAAAA
>PVJA010051383.1:0-12883 GCA_004027025.1 Myocastor coypus | reverse complement strand
GCTGCAGAATAATTCCACTAGAATTTTAGAAGTATTTTTTGTGGTGTATATCTGCTCCCAATTCCAGGAAGTAGTCTTTGATGCTCACCATTTGGCCCTTTCCTCGAGAAACTCTGTGTTGTTCAAGAAGAGGAATTGTAGAAAACCTGGCTACTTACAGCGATCTAAAAGAAGCTCAGAAATTCCGTTAGATGATTTGATAAGTTGATCTTGCCTAGGCACTTGGTCAATGCTACTTGAAGAAATAGAGAAAAAATACCGATGTCATACTGTGGAACCAAAGCATTTCAAACAAGTGTTTCCCTTTTTATCTTTGTCTAGCTACATCAAACATATTAAAAGAAACATTTTCAATTTCAAAGCTGTACACATGGATGCTTCCGGTCTGACTGCTGGGACACTGAGCTTTGTAGTGCAGTGCTACCTGGCTCTCCAGGTGTATGCATTATGAAGAACAACCCATACTTTCATGTAGTTGAAATAATGTTGATGATTGGCATTCTGAATGCCTCTGTCCATAGTACCCTCATAACAGCAAGATATTGTAAATAAAATAAAACAACCTCAAACATCCAGAATTCTCAGGTTCTCTGCACTTTCTTGGGTCACACGATGGAAAATGCTGTTGTCTCTGTTATGTTGATTTAAATAACCTTGCCAAAGTGTATAGAGCCTCTACTGATCCTGTCGACTTATTTTTAATCACATTGCTGTAGAGTAGGGGGGTGTCCTCAGGTGCTGTGTAAGTCAGCCTCTTGCAGAAGATGACCTGCATTAGTCCTGAGCGGATGTGGTGTTGCTATTGCTCATGCCTGCCAGCAAGAGCTGGAGCTGCTTTGTGTGGATTTGTCTTTTCCCTGTCTTCCTGGATTGTGCGCTTCTGCTCTACCACTTGGGTTTTCGCCAGGGAGGCAAGTGCTTGCATGAACACTCAAGCAGGATGGCAGAATCCTGCTGCTTTTAATTTTTATTTTAATTTTTTTTTTTTCACCAACTATCAATGTGAAGTGTCTGCCCAAAAGACAGGCGAAGGGTAGCTGTCATAATGTAAAAGATCTAGACCTGAATCCTAGCTGTAGGGATCGGGAAATGGGGCCAAGATATTTGATGTTATAGAATGTGAAATTCTTCTTCTCCAGAACAAATATGTTTCAGCCGGGCATGGTAGCACACACCTGTAATCCCAGCACTTGGGAGGCTGACACAAGAGGATCGATGCGAGATCAAGACCAGCCTGGGCTACAAAAATGAGCTCAAGGCCAGCCTGAACTACATAATGAGACCTTGTTTCAAAAATACAAACAAACAAACAAACAACGCCAGAATAAATATGTTTCAGAGCTGATATAAACCTCAAATGGTAATATTAACCAAATGTGTTACTAAGGGTGTTAGTCTAGTGCTTGGCACACGTATTTAAACTAATCTCTTGACTTCTTTGTAATTGCCAGTCTTGTTGTTTCGTTGGACTTTCTAGTTTCAGAACTTTTTTCTTTTGTTTGTTTATTTATTTTTATGGCCGGCTCAGCCTGCTCTGAGGGCAGGGCTGACGCAGCATGTGGTGCCGGGGATCGAACCGCAGTCCCTGAATCCGCCTAAGCTTTCCTAAGCAGGCACTTTAGACCACTGAGCCATCCTGTCGGGCCCCTTTGTTGGACTTTTAAAGACTTTCAACTTTTCTTCCCAAAGCAAGCACATAAAGAGTGAAAGTTGGTCATCACTTATCCTCTAAAAACTTTCCAAATGAAAAACATTTGTTGGTGGTGCCTATTTCAGGATTATGTATGCCAGTGGAGTAATATTTAGACATCAGCTCTGTTTGCTTTGTTAAAATTCAGCCATGTTTACCTGAAGAATGAGAAAGGAATTTAACAAAAAGAATTAAGGATAACTATGGGGAAGGGATTCTTTTCCTAAAATTTTTTATTTTCTTTTTGCAGCAGGGATCAAACTTAGGGCCTTGTACTTGCCAGGTAGGCACTTGAGCTGCTGAGCTATCTCTCCAGCCCATGAGATATACAAAATTTTCTGTAGTGCATAAAATTTCCCAGGCCAGACAATCTAAATGTCTGTACTTTTTGTGCAACTTACTTGTCATCCACATTCTTTATATTATTTATTTTTGTAGAATGAGATTATATTCTCTGCTTTACTTTGTTGTAAGGATTTTATAACAAGAATCTTACAGCTTTATTAGTTGTGTTCATATGTTGTTCTTAAGAACAAATATTGATAGCCTGGAGAGATAGCTCTGTGACACAAGTGCCTGCCTGGCAAGTGCAAGGTCATGAGTTTGAACCCCAGTCCCACAAAACAGAAAACAAAAAACAAAACAGAAACAAAACAGAACAGAACAAATACTCATATATGCAAAATTAAATTTAGGGTATGCATATGTTGATTGATGTGTAATATCATTCTTTAATAATCTTTACTTATTACTTTCATCTTTGATCATAGTGCAGCTCAACCAATATTTCCATGTGAAAGCTAAGGCTCACAGATTTAAGGCCTATGTTTTAGGTCATGTCCAGATAATACATTAATCTCAAAGTTCTTGTAGCTGGACTTTAAGAAATATATATTAATGATATAATAATTATTTATCACTTGAATAGCTTCAAAACATTTAACAAGATTTTCGTTCTTTGAAACTATTGTGAAGTTTTAATTTTTTTCTTTTATTAGTATATGTTTGCAGTACATAGAGTTTATAATCATCTTGGGAAGTCAGTAAGTACCATTGTGTCCACTGCAGACCACATCTTTTTGTTTGTCTTCTTGCTTAGTTCTTCAAATAAAATTTCTAACATTGCTACATCATCATATACTTGTGAGTTTAAATTATATGTGTGTCAGTGTGTAGCTAAGGTTCATGAGAATACTGATTCATATCAGCAAAGAGCATGTCTTTTATTTAGGAATGTTATTTTGGGCCATTTTATGATAATATGATAAATTACTTGAAAATACATGACATCTACCATTTGTTACTTAATGAAAGCTTTTATCGTTTTTGGCATAACAATCAAAAATAGAATAAAGTAAATTTTATGAGTTTTTCTTATTTGGAGAATTGCTTTTATTCATTCTAAATCATTAATTATACTTAGCTAAATTTTCTTTGAAATATTAATGTACTCCTTTGCTTTAAAATAATACTGATTTTTTTCCCACATGATTTTCAAACCTTGTTAGGTGAGGTGTTTCTGGTTTAGTAGTGCTTGCATTCTGCATGTGTTGATGACAGTTCTGCTTCATGTAATCACTTGAAGCTAAACACACTGACTGTACTAAAAATAGAGTCTAAATTTAATTTAGTTTCTATGTTTGGAAAGAGGGTGTGTATCCTTTTAAGTTCGTAATTTAACATAAAAAATAACTTTATGTATTGAGACGTTAAGTGAGAAAATTTTGCAAAAATTACTTCAGCATATCTCATACCTGTCCCCAAGGTCACTGCCTTCAAAATGATTAACCTTGGGACACACAGAGTTGCAGGGTGGAGCCCTGCGTGGCACAGTGGGTGTAGGTGGGACCACAGTTGAATGGCAGTGTGCAGGAGTGAGTGCTAGCTTACTTAGTGGTGGCTTCTTGCTAGCTTTACCGATGGAGGTAGATTTGAGTATTTTGCTCTGATGTTCCTGGCTTAGATGCTGTACTATTTTTCTCTTGCTAATTTGTCTTTTTCTTACTAATAGATGAAAGTACTTGGTTTCTGTGGTCTGCTTGATATTCTATGGGTCAGTGCACTTTGTCTTGGTACACCTTGATATTTAGCCTTAGTATCTGCTTGGTGTGTGTGTGTGTGTATGTGTGTGTGTGTGTGTGTGTGAATGTGTGTGTGTTTGTGTGTGTGTGTCTTTTAATGTGTCTTTGCAGATTGTAGATATCTGGACGTTTACAAAGCCATTTGGATGTTTTCTACTTTTTAAAAAGAATTATTTATTTTATTTCTTGTTTCAGAACTTTTGTTTATTTATTTTTATGGCCAGCTCAGCCTGCCCTGAGGGCAGGGCTGGCAAAGCATGTGGTGCTGGGGATCGAACCACGGTCCCTGCAGCCACCTAAGCTTTCCTAAGCAGGTGCTTTAGACCACTGAGCCATCCTGCCGGGCCCTCTACTTTTTAATTATTAGTCTAATCTACTGACACTTTGTTTGAGATTCCTGTTGTATTTGTTATTGGTACAGATTATGCTTTCCTTCCCTCCCTTTTCTTTCTCCCTCCTCATTTTTCTTCCTTTTTTCCCCTACTACTTATTTTCTTCTTAGAATTATAGTTTAGTAATCTAGAACCAGGCCAAGTGCCATATCCAGATCATACACAGTGAAGCCGTGTATATAATATATATATATAATCATATATATATATAATCATATATATATAAGCATATATATAGCATATATATATATTATATTATATATTTATATTATATATATATATTATATATATTATATTATATATATATATTATATTATATTATATATATATATATATATATATATATATATATATATTATAGCCAGTTCAGCCTGCCCTGGTGTTAGGGCTGCCCTGGTGTTAGGGCTAGCATGTGGTTCTGGAGATCAAACTGTGGTCCCTGCAGTTACCTAAGCTTGGCTAAACAGGCGCTTTAGACTGCTGAGCCATCTCACGAGCCCTGCAGGCTGGTATGTCTTAAAGCCCTGAAAATAGAGTGGGCTTTGCATGTATAAGGCTTGGGCTCAGAGCTCAGTATTAAAAACAAGAAAAGTCATGAGGCCTTGGGTTTTCCTCATAGGCACAAAAGTTCACCAATTTCTAAGGCTGCTACAGATGTACAGGTCTCAGAAAGTGGAACCCAGAGAGTACAGTGGCAGGGTTCTGTTGGCTGCAACTGCAGCCCTGTTGCTGTATCAGGGTCTGAACTCATCCTGTGGCCACAAGGTGCTCACTGCTGCAACCCACCTCTTGGGCAGATTTTGAAAACCTATCTTTTGTCTCTGTTTCTTGAGGACCAAGATCGGGACTTTAGAATCTTCCCGCTTCTTCTGTTAGCATTTTCTTCTCATGAAGTAACTTTGTTTTAGCAATGACTTTACCCAGCCCAAATGTCCAGAGCTGTACTTGCATCCCAGGAAACATAAAATAAGTGGAAGTTGGAAAGTAGAAGGGGAGTGTTGGCCTGGAATGCTGCTGTGTCACCGTGCCTCCAAGTGGTTGGTCTTATTCTTCACTCTTGGCCACTTTTCCAATCATGTGTATCTTAAAAACAAACACCAGCTTAATTATTAGCTACTGTTTCTCTCATTCAAAGAATACACTAAAAAATTGATATTTTATTTGAAAATGTGCAGAGCAGTGCAAACTTGGTTTTCAGTGAAATACCTACTATGTCAATTCAAGAAAAATCTTGAGGTCAAAATATATAGCAATATTTTAGAGATCTTAAGAGAGTAACACATATGTCTTTGCACTGTACACATGTGTGGAAACCAAGTAAGACAGTCTCCCTCATTAGAATTCTGTAATTGCTATGTGATGTCTCTGACACTATGCTTGTTGGAAGTTCAGAACTGACCGCAATTGTCTATGCCTTTTACATAATTTTAAGGGAAATTTGTTAATTAATGCAGGTAACTAAATTTAAGAACAATAAAAAAGATCCTTGTTCATAAAAAGGGTTAAAAAGTTAAGTGGTTGAGACTGGGTCACTATCTACTACCTTGTTATATGCTTTTAGAGTTGCCAATCGATAAATACACCCAAGTCAACAATGCCTGCAGATTCATTATAAGGCAAAATAATTTAGGTAGAATTACAACATTATGTCATTGCAATTATGTAGTAGGCTGAATAAAGGTCCCTTGAAGATGTCTGCATTCTAATCTGTAGAACCTATGAATATGTTAATCAACATGGCAAAGGGAATGGAGCACATGTGATTAAGGTTAAGGACCTGAAAAGGGAGATAGCCATGTACTGTGTGGGCAGCTCAATCTCATCACAGCAGCCCAATAAACAAAGAGTCTCCTGATTGTGGTCCAAGATGGAGACAGTTCAGAAGGCTCCCCCTCCTTCTGTCACCCTTTTCTTCTTGTGGTCAGATGTGATAACAGAAGATGCAGAAGGGTAACTGGACAGAACTCTGCCCATTGCTGCAAACTTTAAGGGGTGATGCAAGAGCCAGGAGCTTGTGTCCTTCCTGTGGCTATTCCTCAAAACAGGACTATAGTTGTGCCTAGTTGGGAAGAGAATGCAGTGCTCCTATGTCTTAGACAGTGCAGCCAACAACCCCAAGTACCAAGGAGGTGGATTCTTCCCAAAAGCTTCTAGAAGGGAGCACAGCCAGCTGGCACCTCTGTGTTGGGCCAGATATGAGACTTGTGTCAGACTTCAGACCTACAGAACTATAAAACAATAAATTTATGTTGTCGAAGCAACATAAAGTCAGTGAAATCATGGAGTCTGTGGTGAGTCGTGGCTGTGATAGGAAAGTACTTCAAAATTTATTTTTTGTTTTATGTTATCATAGAGTTAAAGAAAACATGTAATGAGAGATTCTAAGTAAAACTTCACTCATGAAAGAAGTGTTGTCTGACTTTTATAATTTGAATTTGGTAATATTTTCTTATAATTGTATTACTTGATTATAAAGGTTACTGTTGACAGAGTGCTACTGGTATACATACATGAGAAGAAAGCTCAGAATCCTCAATCCAAATCAACATTCATTTATGGCTTTGAGATTGCCAAGAAGTGACTTGATTTTACCACTGTATTTCCTTTTTGGTCAAGAAGGAGTTTATCTAATCTGTTTGTCAAAATTGTTTTCATTGGCTAAGTTCCTGCTAGTAACTCAGAAAGAGCATGGCTACTATGATCAACTTCATATTATTGGAAAGATGAATATATAACCACTGCATTGTCCTGTGAAAGTTCACCCTCACTCGCTTGTTAAATAGGCCCTTCGGACCCTCAGAGAAGGACCATGCTGTATGCCTGTGTAGTTATATTTCACCTTCTGCTGTTGAAAAAAACTCATGAAAAGAAATATCAGCTTTTGCATATTACTTTGGTTTTATTGGAGTTTATCTTCATCTTTATGAGGATGAAAAGGAGAAAAAAAAGAATGAAGATTCCTTGGGTTGATTAGATCTTTGCTTGCTTGTATCTCTTCATCTGAAAGTCATTAGGCATTCCTAGAAAGAACTGAAACTTATGTAGAGTGGATTTTCCTGATGATGATAGCATGCTCTTTCTTGTCAGTATTGGAAAAAGATGACAGAGGGTAAAATGGAATGAAAAGTGTATACACATACACAAAACCAAAGAAAAACTCAGTGGGGTAGTCAGTTTTATCACTATTATTAAATGACTCTCCTGGCGAAAACACACGTAGACTGGATAAAATCGCATTTCTTGTTTTCATTTATAATTTATATTGACGGGTGCATCTTGGTTCTTCAAACTGTAATTCTGTCTTTATGACTTACAGACTGCAGTTAGTGTGGTTGGTGCGCTCATACACAACTAAAAAGATGGTTAAGGGGTTTTACATGCATGTACGAACTCCACACAAGGAGCACTGTGTATTGCAACCATGTAGTAATAAATAGAATATTATAAACTGGAAGAAATACAGTTGTACTTATTACCACATAATGAGGATAATTGAAATAATGCAGAAACTTTGTAAATAAATTATATAGCTTAGATTTTATGTTCACTAAATTTCCTGAGCAGGTGAGAATCAAGCCACTGACCAGCCTGCTTGCCAGTCAAACTACTTGATCTGAAGAAACTTGAAAAACTTGAGTGCTTCAGTTTTTTATGCATAAAAGGGAAATTATGTGACCAGCCAGATAGCTCAGCAGATTAAAGCACCTGCTTAGGCAGAGTGCAGCAGGTAGAGTTTCATTCCCAGAATGCTGTGGCAGCCCCAACCCCATGCCCGGGGCTCACTGACACAATGATTGAGACTGGGTTTGACATCGCATCTGTGATCCCAGAGCTTGAGAGGCTGAAAACAGGAGGTTCACTGCAAGTCTGATCCACATAGTTAGACCCTGTAGACCCTGCACTAAATATAGAAAACAAATAAATATAATGAAATTATAACTGTATTTACTTTATAACTTTGTCAGAAATATTCAACGTATTAGTGTGTAAAGTAGAACCATTACAGGAAAAGGGTAAATGGTTAACAACTGTTGTGTCCCATTGTTTTAATTCTTAGTTGTACATACTTTCAAATATGCAAAGAAGTAGAAGTTTGCTAGATGAATTGCTGCTTTTTATTTTATCTTTAATTGTTTATATGTGTAGCAGAGAGTTGCTAGCATTTCACAAACATTGACAATTTTTAAATGTCTCCTCTCTTTTATCTCTTTTGGAAAAAGAAATTTGTTAAAACTGAAAAATACAACTCAAGGCTCTTTCCCTGATCTGCATTGTCAGCATCCTCCTGCTGCTGCCACCCCGTTTAGGTTTGAGTCAGGGTCTCGCTAATTGGCTGCATTCCTCCAGCTTGGAGCCAGCTCAGGATCCTACTGCCTGACCTCTGAGACTGCTGGGATGGCAGATGTGTGCCAGAATGTCTGACTATATCTAAATATTTTTTTTTGGTGGGACCAGGGTTCGAACTCACGACCTTGCACTTGCCCAGCAGGCACTTGTGCCTCAGAGCTATCTCCCCAGCCCCTATATCTAAATATTTAAAGCATCTCAATGTACAGCTATACTACAATACACATCTCCTAAAAATGTAGAAGTTTGACCATTATCATACCTACCATGATGTCAGTATCCTACCTAAGAAAATTAAGAATGATTTCTTGAGTCCAGGCATGGTAGCCTATGCCTGTAATCCCAGTGCTGGAGAGGCTGAAAACAAGAAGCTCATTTACACATCCAAGTTGCATAACAAATACACAAAGAATAAGGATTGATTGCCTGACTAGTACTCAGACCTTGCCTTCATTTTCCTACGTATTTATCTATTTATTTATTGCAGTACAAGAAGTTGAACATGTGACCTTGAGCTTTCCAGGCAGTCTCTTATGCCAATGAGCTATCTCTCTGGTTCTGCAATCTTTTTAAATAATTCACTGTAATAGAATCCAAATCCCTACAACTTTCACATGGTGTCACTGTAATGTTTTTTAGACTCATATCCATTTTCTCTTCTTTCTTATGTTACGTTTATTAAGGCATAATATATGGAAAGTAAAATTTCCTTCTAGGTATGAGATTATTTTGAGTATCATTATGAATTTTTATGCTTGAATATATTCAATGGACTTCAAACCATTTGTATGATGCTTGTTGCTATTCAAAATCTGGGTATGTTGGTGACATAAAAATAAGAAAAGAAAAGCATATAAGCACATTCATTTCTGTATACTTTCAAATCTGGATTTTTTACTAGACCTCTCCCTACACCATCTCACACTGAGCATTATCCAACTGCAAAGAATTTAACAGCATTTTGTTTCCATTCCTATAAGTCAGAATAATAGGGAAAATTCATTTATTTTACTGAATCTTTCCTAGAAACACACAATTTTTCTTACTCATTTGAATCTATTTTTAATCATTCATGAATACTTAAATATCTTCCTCATGCACCTTTTTCACATTTGTTTATAAGTAATTTATTTTGTTCTGTACATACACATTTGGAAATTGTATTTTGTACATATGAAAGCCTTTTCTCTTTATGTTAATTTGTAAGTCTTCTAATTTACTGTTGCTTTTTAGTTTTTTTTTTTTTCAATTGATTTTCTTGTTCTTTTAAAGCATGTATTTACAATTATTGGAAATTCTGCCTCTTTTCCAGTTCTCATATATCTGCCCACTTACCCAGCTGTGATGGATAATACTTCCAAGGCAATTTCAAATGGTAATGGCAACAGTGGACACATTTTTCTCATTTCTGAGTTTACTTCTCAGTATTTTCAACACTTGTAACATGCAATACTAGCAAATATGATTTAGCTCTTGTTTCATTATTATGGTAGACAAGATTAGAAATGTAAGATTGGCTTACACTGTTTTAGATCTGGCCAGGAAAGCAAATGGCATTTTGAATTAAATGTTCATCAGCGATGTGGTTTCTACTTTTTAGATGTACAGTGGTGAGTGCGCCTGCGCAGGTGGTGGGCTTTGTCTAATCTGGCCCACCGTGCGCTCCGCTGATGTTTTGGGCTCCTCCACGTCCACCGCTCAGGCGTCTCTCAGGAGTTCTAGTTGCCTTCCGCTAGCTAGCTTCCTGCCTGCTCAGCCTGTTCCCGTGGGCCTGCTGCAGTTTTCTTTCTTTTTTTTTTTTTTTTTTGGTCTTTTCGAGACAGGGTCTCGCTATGCAGTTCAGGCTGGTCCTGAGCTCACTTTTGTAGCCCAGGCTGGTCTCGAACTCACATCGATCCTCCTGCCTCAGCCTCCTGAGTGCTGGGATTACAGGCTGCGCCACCACGCCTGGCCCTGCAGTTTTCTTACTTTCTTCCCTGTCTCCAGCAGTGCGTGCTTTTCCTGAGCGACACTTCCTGGGCCTGAGCTCACCTCTGAGTGCATTTGCTTCTCCTTTAAGCCAATCCCTGTGAGTCACAACCCCACCTGGTCAGGAGCCAGAAGGACCCACTTCCCACTCCTGGTGGAGGAAACTAAAAGAGCCTCAGCGAACAGTGTATTTGTGGCTTAAAAAGTCAAGAAGGAGCGAATGTGTCAATTTCAGTGTAAAACAACCCCAAGGAGGGAAGGAGATTCCTTCCGTGAGCTCGGCCTGCAGGCACCCTGCACCGATCCCCCTCCACTTGCTGCTTGCATAGGACGCTGAAGTGTCACAACGCGCTGCGTATGGCTGGCTCCTCTGCTCCTGTGCTGCACGGTAAATCTTCCAATATTATCAAACTGTCAAGAGTGTTGCATTCTTTTGATTACTTTCTGCCAAGAATGTCACCTCCTGAAGCCCTGGCCTCCTTTCTTATTTATTATTGTGAGCTCCGTCAGCCTCGTGGTCAGATGTGATATTTGCAGGCTGGCGTGCTGTTTCTTATTCTCAGAATTTGCTGCTGGCAGGCTCTCTGTCCTTCCACTGCTCAACTATTTTATCCTCTATGGTCATGGTGAGGGGGTTTTCTTTCTTACAAACATAGTCTCGCTTTTACTTGAGTGCTTTTTTTCACTATTGTTCTTTCTTTGTTGCGTAATTTTGTGTCTCACTGCTTAAATTTCTCTGCATATATTACATCTGGTGTCATCTCCTCCCCCAACCCCCTTGAGGATATTAGAATTAATTTAATAGGAACGTCAGATAGGAGACTGGGCTCATCAATGGAGCCGGTTCACAGCTGAGAAGGATGAGACCCTGAGAGGTTAGTAGTGAACCCAGGAGAGCCAGCATCCTGGTCCAGAGCCAGAGCTGCATTGTGGTGCTGCTTGTCTTGAATTCTCCTTCTTGCTGTCTTTTTGCTTCCCTACCCATCTTGCCCCTTTTTGTTCTTTCCCACTTCATCCCCTGGTTAAGCGTGATGTGGCACCTTGAGTGGCTTGAGAGCCACAGAGGTGATGAGTAAAGTTCTCTTATGGGTGTCACTGGGTGGATCCTGGGGCCCTTGGACAGAATCTGTGGTTACTAGCTCCTTCCACTCTGCTTCCTCGATGCCACAGACGAATCCTGTTCCACCCTTCCATTATGATTTTTTTTTTTTTTCCCCTGGGACCAGCTGAACATTCCTTGTCACTACCTTTTCTGGTCACTGACACACAAGTTCATTAAAAAATTTCCGTGAGTTGGTCCTTTGACTATTTTAGGAATTTCTGTACCAAGTGTTGCTTTCAAGGTCATAGATAAGAATCCCCTCAAAAGAACAGGTAGCTGGGAAGTCCTAGAGTACAGTCTAGGGACCATCAATGACTTCCTAAATTCAATTCTTTTTCATCTGTTTATTTTTTTATTTGGCACAGGGTCTTGCTACATAGTTCTGACTCATAGGGATCATCCTGTTTCAACCTCTCTCGTGCTGACATTACAGGTGTGTGTTGGGTTCTGGGGCCAGCAAAGAATATGGTACCAGAGATCCAACTTGGGACCTTGCCCTTGCCAGGCAGGTGCTTAAGCCTCTGAGCTCTATCCTGGCCCACAAGGTCAGCTCTTCAGATGGCTTTGGTTTTTTCTGCCAGCCCAGAAACCTTATTGTCTTTCTCCTCTTCTGGCCCATGATAGTGCCACTTTGGGTGCCATGATTCATGAAATAAATTTAGTAAATAGTAAGATACATTCACAGTCTGGCCCAGCTCATATCTGTTTGTTCCCTTGAGGGATTTTCTTTCTTTCTTTCTTTCTATTCTGGGATTCATGATGAATGCATGTATCTAAAAGAAAAAATAAATAGGGCTATAAAAATACATTTAAGAACTTAGATATTTCCAAGAGGTCCTTCTATCCACAGGAATTTGAGTCATTATTTTAGGTTATTATAAACCTGGCATGTGACAGGTAGCAGATTTCTAGAGATGGAGGAGCTTACAAGTGAGTTATGCTGCTTTTCATTGATCATAGAGAATAAATAGGCTAAGTAAAAATAACTCTGAAATTCTTTAATGCTTTTCTTTCATCAGATTTAATTGACACATTTTTGATTAACATAATGATCACATTCATCATAGAGGTTTTATACCCAAATATGATATTTATGACAATTCTTTTCTTTTCCATTCCTTGTCCCTTCCTCTCAGTCCTCCTCTTTCTTTGTAGAATAAGAAAAAGGCTTGAGCTGGGTGTGGTGATGCACACCTATAATTCCAGTACTTGGGAAGCTGAGGCAGGAGGATCAGTGTGAATTTGAGACCAGCCTGGGCTACAAAAATGAGCTCAAGGCCAGCTTGAGCTGCATAGCAAGACC
>PVJA010051382.1:0-12860 GCA_004027025.1 Myocastor coypus | reverse complement strand
TTGCTTAGGGAAAAAAAAAAAAAAAGGAAAAGAATATACTTCTCTTTGGACTAAGAGGAAGCAGATACGTACACAGTCAAATGTTCTGCAATTGCAGTTCAATGTCAGGGAGGAAGAGAAGTTAGCACCGAGAGCAGCTTCAAGCTCTCTCCCTGCGCTCTTGCTCTTGCCCACCGCCATGGAAGGTTGCCCTCTGCCATGTGCCAGCCTGCTTTGGGGCCAGCTGAATATGGACTGACACCTCCAGTGACTGTGAGCTAAATAAACTTTTCCTTCGCTCATTTTGAGTGTCAGGTGTTTGTCTCAGCAATGAGAAAAGAGTAACTAAGACAATCCCCAAGGACATTCTCACAGGAAACTCGTACATAATTAACATTCATTAAAAAAAAATGTAGTTATTTCTCCTTGCCTACAGATCCAGCAGTTACAGACTCATCCCCTCCTCATAAAAACAGACTTGCAATTTCAAAGTCAAAGTTGCTCTTAAAAATATATTAAAATAAAAGTTAGGTGGGCATTTACTTCCCCTAAGAACATGCCCCCTCACTCTGGGCACACTTATCCCACCGTTCTTGACACTTCCGGGAGGAGGGCGCTTTCCATGCGTCTGTATGAGGTGCGAGCAACGAGACATGACGGCCCGAGGAACCAGGCTGGTAAAGATTATGGAGGCCGCGTCCTCATGCACCTCACTCACTGGACTTGGTGCCACCAAACTTCGGGCTCTTCGCCAAAGTCAAAATGACCATGACAGGTAGCCATCGGTTCTGAGCATCAAGACAGCCAAGGCAGCACAGCGAGCTGCTCACGAAGGAGGGCTTCCAAACGCCACAGAAAGCGGCATGAAGGATGGCATAACTAGGTCCCAAACAACGGAAATACTTCGAGGAGGGTTTAAAGACGGCTGGTGACCTGCTCTCACTGTAATAAAATGTTTTGACTGAAACATGCACTGCGGTTTTCAGTCGCAATAAGGACATCATCAGACGCCTTTCACAAGAGCGCCCACCAATCGAGGTCATTCCGTGTTCAGTGGACAAGATGGTCATCGTCATTCTCACCTCATATCTCGTGTACGACCGAAGGCTCTGCGTTTGCTAATTGCGTATCCGTGGTCACTTCAGAGTGCAAACACACAAACAGTATGGATGGACTGAACCCGCTGAAGAGGTTGAGCAGCACTTGAAGAACCACGGCTGCCCCTACTTCTGCAAAAATGCCACGGCGGACAGAGATGAGCCGTGAGGTCCTGCGGATGGCACAGAAGGCTGGCCAGTGCCATGGTGGGAGAGCAGGGCTCAGGCAACAGAAACCCGAAGGACGCTGCTCCCCTCATTCCTGAGACACAAGCGTGAGCCCTCGCTGCATAGGACGCCCCCCTCTCTTCTCACTGTGAGCCAGGGAAGCCTGCCAGCTTGGCACCTCCCACCGTGGGCAGAGACCTCCCTGAAGTCTTGCTGGAGTACAACAGCAGCCTCCTCCGAAACAGAGCTAGGGACACTATGCAGGCATTAGGGATGGCAGGCGGGTGGCCAAGGTCTGCTGGAGTGAAGACTGGCACCGGCTCAGAGCCCCCTCGCTGCTCTAATTACATCCGGTAAGCCAGGTCCTCACCTTCGCAGCAGACGGACGTCCTGGCTCCCTCAATGGAAGGCTGATTGCAATCCACAGAGCTGATTGTGCCTCATTATGCTGGTAATAACAGATTCCTGATGATCAAGGCTATTAACAGGACCCTCCAAATACCAGTACAGGTCACATGGAGCCCCTGCGCCCTTTCCCCGTGTGTCAGGCATCTATGCAGGAAAGATTTCCTTGACACGCAGCGCATAATGGGGATGGGCCCAGGGCAGCGAGTATAGTTTTCTCCCATCCGGGGAAGTCTTGCGCTAATTTAACTGAATTATTGTGGTACTCCACTGAATCACTTTAGTACAGTGAGATATCTAAAGGGGGGGGGGGCATAGCTGTGTATAAATGTCACAGGAAAAAGAAAACCCAAAGCCCTCACTTTATACCGTAGCCCCTTCTCTTCCAGCTGTGGCTCCCTGGATTCGAATGCCAAGAATGCCAACCTTTTCAGGGCAGAAGCAGCTTCCTTTCAAGCTGTTCTCTTCTGATCATGGCGACTCAAAAAGTTACTTTCTCCACTCCCACTTACACATCTTAAGGTGAAAAGAAAGTGTGCGAAAGGAAGGACAATAGCTGCTGTGTCCTCAGATAAAGCACACTCAAGAAGGACCTGTAGGTTTTGTCCCTCAGGAACGCCAGTCTCTGTTGTCATCATGATAATTTAACTTCCTA
This sequence comes from Myocastor coypus, assembly GCA_004027025.1. Classification (NCBI taxonomy): domain Eukaryota; kingdom Metazoa; phylum Chordata; class Mammalia; order Rodentia; family Myocastoridae; genus Myocastor; species Myocastor coypus. The sequence goes on along the minus strand of PVJA010051382.1, from coordinate 10,556 downwards.
GACGCCATCGATGCATGTGCAAAGAAAATCAGGATTTGCCGAATAGGAACGAGTGCGAACGGAACCTAAAATTGTCCGTGGCGTGGGTGGAAGTGTGGCGCTGAATGTTCAGTCCCCTGCGTCAACTAGTCCCCAGTCACCACACCCTGAAGCCCTCTCTTGGGAGTGTCCTGCTGAGTTGTTGCAGTGCTGTCCATTTCTAGCGAAAGCATCCAGGCTGGGAAACAGCCGCGTACCCCTAAGAGCGGGACAGAGGAGTACAAGGGTTTGCTACTAGGACGGAGCAATCCTGCACTAAGAAATATGTGAATTTTTTAATGAACATTCATCCCTTGATCACTGGAAATATAGGATGCCAAGGTAAGGCTCTGCGTGTCTAAGTCCACCAACAGCTTCACACAGACCCAGCAGCAATATGAAAGGAAGACCTCAGTTCCGCAAGATGTACAACTGACAAGGAGAGAGAGAGAGAGAGAGAGAAAGAGAGAGAGAGAGAGAGAGAGAGAGAGACAGAGACAGAGACAGAGAGACAGAGAGGAGAGAAAGAAAGAAGGAGAGAAAGAGAAAGAAAGAGAGAAGGAAAGAAGGAAGGAAAGAAGGAAGGAAAGAAGGAAGGAAAGAAAGAAAGAAAGAAAGAAAGAAAGAAAGAAAGAAAGAAAGAAAGAAAGAAAGAAAGAAAGAAAGAAAGGAATCTTTCTTCCAGAAAGCAGGAGTGGACCAGTAAGAGATGTAGAATTGGCGAGCACTCCAGGCTCAGCCGGTGCACTCCAAGCAGGAGGCCTGTGCCAAGGACAGTGTGGGCACCTGTGCTTTAGGGGACAGCAGCATCAGGCATAGAGGGAGGCAGGAATTGTAATTCTCCTTCGGAGTCCCCTGCAGAATTTCCACCCATGAGCTTCACCTTGCAGCAGGCTGGAGCTCCCTGCTTAATGAAAAATTGCTCCAGCCCTGGCCAATGCCTTGCCACAGGGCCACACTCTGCCTTCCAGGGATGCTTAATCGCTCTCCCATTATTGGCTGCTAGGAATCCCATGGGACACACCAGCTGCAGGTCCAAGGTAGAGGTGAGAATCAGGATTCGGCCAGGGACGGTGAAGGAGTGGTCGACAGCAGAAAATCAAACAAGAAAAATAAACTTCAGACACGGGGGAGAAGCGTGGGCAGGGTTTGTGAGCAGTCCACTAACCAGCGAGGGCACCTGCCCTAACCCAGAGCAGATGGGTCCCAGGTCCTAAGCCCCAACCCTCGCCCGTGGCTTGGACCCCTACCCCAGGGGATGGTGGAGAAGGGGGGTGTCTACGTCAGGCCAATAGCTGCAACAACAAAGACCGGAGGCTCACGCCACGAAAGCTTTGAAAAATAAACACTGTGATTCAAGGCAAGGACGTGAGGAGACCCGGCACTGGGAATACATCAGGAAGTGCTGGACCTTATCAGGTGTCATTCAAAGTAGAGCTTAAATGACAACTCAGGGGCCCGCCCTTCCTAAGGAGAGCAGCATTAAGGAGAGGTTTTCAAAAACACCCTGCCCTGCTCAGACGCCTACAAAGGCACTAAAGTCCTTGTCATCTCCCCATGAAGATATCCATCCTCAAAGCCCCCTAGATACTATAAACCCCTAGAGTTTTCACGGCATTACCTGCCGAAAGTTCTAAACCTTCCCTAGCGAATTAGCACACACATGTACCTATTTCAGAGCTTCTGGGAAATCACGGGTCTCCTTATTTATGCTAAAATCCTACTGTTTTTAAATATAATTCCTGTATCTCCAGACTGGGACCCAGAAAATACCAGAACATTTAAAAGAAAAGTAACAGGGCCAGCCAGATAGTTCAGTGGGCTAAAGGGCCTGCTTAGGCAGATGCAGGGGTCAGGGTTTGATCGCCAGCATACCATGTCAACCCCCTCGCCGGGGTGCACTGGGACTGAGATGGAAACTGGGTGTGGTGACAGTGCTTGGGAGTCCGAAATCAGAAAGATCACTAAGAGCTTGTTCTACATAGTGAGAGTCTGTAGACCCTGTACGAAATACACTAAATATAATCATAAAAATAAAAAAGAAAAGGAACATTGCCTCCATCTATAATGGCCATGATACCGTTCTGTGTGTGCATGTGGTCGGCTCAGCCAGACCTGGGCATGAGGCGGGCATGGCATGTGGTGCCAGGGGTGGAATCGCCATCTCTGCACTTGCCTAAGCTTGCCAGAGCAGGTGCTTTAGACTCCCGAGCCACCAGCCAGCCCTACAGCACTTGTTGTGTAAATCGGCCTCTTAGAGGCTCCCTAGAAAAACAGATGCAGGAGGACCTGAGCCCAAGGGTCACTGAGCGCTGCACACATGCTGGACCTTGTTTTCTTAACAGCTTTGAGTTTCTTTTTTCGTAGAAGAGCCAAAACTTCAACCAGATTATAGGCAAGTATGGATTTTTCAAAAGTCCAAATGCCGCATCCCTGGCTTAAAATTAGTGCCCAAAGTGCCTGCCATACTGTGATCAGCATCGCAAATCAAACTACGTCACTTACTGAGAGGTGAGGCTCGAGCGAGCACACAGGTCTGCTCTAATAGCCCAGGCCTGCAGCCACCTCACCCAGCCACATGCTCACCATTAAACTGCACTGCACTAGGCAGTTTTCCATTACTGTGACAAAACACCTGTGATATTATTTGAAAAGGCAAATGAGTTTATTTAGGGCTCATAATTTTAGAGGTTTCAGTGCAGAGCCAGCTGGTGCTATGGCCCTGGGCCTATGGCAAAGCAACACAGGATGGCAGAAGCGGTTGGTAGAGAACAGTTCTACATGTCATGGGGGCCACAGAGAGAGAGATAGAGAGAAAGACAGAAAGACAGAGACAAAGACACAGAGATAGGCAGAGAGAGACAGAGACACAGAGAAAGAGACAGAGACACAGAAACAGAGAGGCAGAGAGAGACAGAAAGGGAGAGACAGAGACAGACAGATAGAGACAAAGACAGAGACAGAGAAACAGAGGACAGAGACAAAGAGACAAAGACAGAGAGACAGAGACAGAATGTCAGAGAGACAGCAAGACAGAGAGAGACACAGAGAGAGACAGAGAGAGACACATAGACACAAACACATAGACACAGACACAGACAGACAGACAGACAGACAGGCAGGCAGGCAGGCAGGCAGGCAGCCAGGCAGCCAGGCAGCCAGGCAACCAGGCAGGCAGGCAGGCAGCCAGGCAGGCAGCCAGGCAGGCAGACAGACAGACAGACAAGGGGCCAGGATTGCAATGCACCCCTACGTGTTCCACCCCAGTGACCCAGCCCTCCCCCAAAGGCCCAGCTCCTGAAGGTCCTCCTGCCTAGCACCACTACCTCAGGCTATAGGGCCTCCAACATGGGGACCTTTCCCGTCCAACTATGGCAGCTCGATTCATGGCTTCAATGTCTGCTAGGTCTCTAAAATCCACTTGTCTTGTGTTTTTTCTACATTTTCCAAATGAAAAGATTCACTTTACTCCTATCAGAGATGTTTTCTTTTCTCTTGCTAACTTTTCAAGAAAAAAAAAAAAAATGACATCTATCCGTCTGATGCTCAGGGGGTCATGAGTGTCAAAGGGCCACAGAAGGAGATGTTTAAGTGAGAAACAAAAGGAAAGAAAAGTTATTCTGTGAAAGTCAGCGCTTCTTTTATTTGAAATGCAACAGAGCACTCCTGCAATAAACAGTACTGAGAGGCTGGGCCCTAGGGGGGGTTTGGCCCAAGGTAGAGCTCTCACAAATTCGATTAATGACTTTATAAAAAGGCTTAAGGGAACCAATCTGTCCTGCCCACCCTACGAGGATATAGATGGGAGGAGCCACCTACAAAGCAGCGTGGACTCTCACTGGAGCTTGGTCTTGGATGTCCCAGGGTCCAGAACCTCGGGACAGAAATCTTTTATTGTTTAACAGTTACCTACCTTGTTCATGACATTTTGCCATTGCAGTTTAAAACAGACTAAGACAGGCAGGAAATTATTTTCACCAAGGGTAAAAAATGGGAGGGCTGACTCCCAGAAATCAGAAATATTATGTCAGACTTGGTTTTGCTCTAGCTCTCTAGAGAATGCTAGCTCCTATGGTTTCTGTCTAGGTGTCGCTCCAAAGCCTCCTGCAGTCCTGGGGTGGCTTCTAGAGTTTGTGATTACTTTGGGTGTGGATGCTGCGCCTTCCCCGGGGAAAGGCAATCTGCATTATAATGTCAGGAGGGGAGAGAGGCTCCAGCGGGCTGGGCTGCTGCCACTCCCTTAGCTGCCTGTTTTTTGCAGCTGCCAGGAAAGGTTGCTCTGGGCAGAGTGCTGCTCTCAGCTGAATCCTCCAGTGTCCTAGGGCCTGGGAGAACTTTAGGGTAAGTACCCTCAGAGGGCAAAGGGATGTCCCAGCCCGGGCTTAACTGCCAACCTGAACTATTACAGCTGGAGCATTTGAACAAGCAAAGGTAAGGTGGTTAGAAGCTGACACATCAATTTTCTAAACAATGAAGAGCCTGGCTGCAGAAAATCCTACAGAATAGTGAAGCGTCATTGTTGTCTGCCCTTAAAGCAGAATTAAACACGGGGGTACTAATCACTCCACAGTAGCATTCCAGCATCCTGCCCGGCTCCTCTCTCTAAAGGATGCATCTTAGAAAGAATAGCTGTATAATTAAAGACACTTAGGTACACAACGAACAAACAGTGTTGGCAAAATCCCAGTATGCAAACCATAAGCGTTGGTTCTTCATTACTTTAAAGGGATATAGTCTGACTGGTTTGGTGGGTTCGCATTCATATCTCAAAGGTCTGGCAGTTACCACTGTGTGTTCCGAGGAAGGACCACTGCTCAGGCCTGTCATCTCTAAGTTACCTTTGAGAAACAGGAAGATGATAGTGGGAATTTGACATCACACAACGAACCAAGCACCAGCAACCTTGTGGCTGCTCTGAGTCACTCCTTCCAGATGAGGGCTGCATGAATAACAACCACCCTGACTTAAAGAACTAAAGCTCCCCAGGGCGTGGTGGTGCAGACCTATAATCCCAGCACTGGGGAAGCGGAGGCAGGAGGAGCGGTGTGAGTTCAAGACCAGCCTGGGCTACACAAGTGAGTTTAAGGCCAGCCTGAACTGCATAGTGAGACCCTGTCTCAAAAGATTTAAAAAAAAAAAAAAAAGAGCTAAGGCTTCCTGGACCAAGTTCAGGCAGCAGACTCTCCCACCCCTACTGTAGAAGGCTGAATCCCCTAAGCCTGGACAGAAAACTCCCTGAAGCCTCACTGCAATGCAAGGAAAAGAAAGCAAAGCGTACATCTAAGGTCTCTGCACTCAGCTGGGCCTGTGCTGTGGGGAAGCTCCCTACGTTTAATCAAGACAATTTTACTTGAAAAAAGCATAGTCAAATGAATCAGAAACAATTCCCCTGGGTGCAGTATGGTCACTAACTGTCATAATAGAAATAAAGCTCAGGGCAACAACGTCAGAAAGGAAGACAGACTTGTGTGATAAACTGCATGGCAAGAGGGCTGCTCTCACTTTGGAAACAAAGCCATCTGTATACACTTAGGGTACGGCATCAGTCAAAGAGCTGAGACAGCCCAAGGTGGACGGATGTCGTCAGGAGAGGATTAAAAATGCAAATTATTTTCCTATCATCCTCGCTTTGTTTTTTGTTTTTGTTTTTTTTTCCCCCTAAGCCTAGGTGCAAGCCTTCTAGGAAGAAAGGATCTTCCATCCTGGATCTGAAGTAAACATAGTGAAGTCGCTACAAAAACAGCAGCCAGAAAGTAAAACACATGAAATAAAACTGCACCATTAACAACAAAAAACCCTCAGGGCTTAGAACTGGATGCTCCCATTTAGCCGAAATTTATAGACTCAGCGGGGTTCCAGAGCCCCATGCCTCCCCTGCTGCGGAAGCCTCCTCTGCCTGCCCTCCTCCTCTTCCGGGAAGGCTAGTCACCAGGACACAAGGCCTGGTGGATGTGCTGGTAGCAGGTGCTCAGACCACCAAAGTCCATCCAAACCAGCCAAGCCGAGATGCGAATGTGGTCCCATCTGGTTGTGGATGGAGAGGGGGACTCTCTACCCCCAAAGCCGTTGCTGCTGCCTGCGACTGGGGCAGGCACGAGGAAACCCTATCTATGTATCATGCCTGCCTGATAAGTTGAGTCTAAAGGCAAAAGCCACAGGAGCTTTTAGGAGGCTCTGATGCCACAGCTGCAGCCCCAGCCTCACCACAGCCCCAGGGAGGCGGGTCACGCTGTTCTGTTGCAAGTTGGTCCCATCACTGCGGGGCACTGAGAAGCATCCCAGGCCCCACCCCCTCTCCCCTGAACTCTGACAACCAAACATGTGTAGACAATGTCAAACGTCCCTTAGGAAGCAAAACTGTCCCTTTTTATTTATTTTTTTTTTTTTATTTTTTTTTCTTGTTTCAGAACCTTTGTTTATTTATTCACTCATTTTTATGGCCGGCTCAGCCCGCCCCAGGGGCAGGGCTGGTGCAGCATGTGGTGCCGGGGATCGAACCGCGGTCCCTGAAGCTGCCCAAGCTTTCCCAAGCAGGAGCTTTAGACCACTGAGCCATCCCGCCAGAACTGTCCCTTTTTAAAAGGCGCTGTGCTAGACTCATACAAGAAAACATTTATATGAATACAGGCATTGAAAACACAAAGTATATCTATTCACTGTCCAGGCACAATATGGAAGAAAAACTTTAAAAAGCAGGGGCAAGAATGGTGTCTAATTTCCCATCCTTTGGAAAGAATGTACAAATTTATGGACAACTTTCCACATGCTTAGAAAATTTCTGAAAAAAAAAAAAAAAAAGACACTGCTCTTAATGTCCCACTCTGGAAAGGGACTCCCTATTTACAGCACTCTACTTTTTCCTAGAGCCCCTTTCCAATCTTTTTTAAATTATCTTAACGATTTTTTGCATCTCTAGGAATTGTCTTCACTAACTCTTTAAAAAATACATTACAGTGACCCATGCAAATCCATGTTCTCGGCAGCTCAACTCACAACAGCTAAGTTTTTGGGACTGAGGTTCGAACTCATGACCTTGCACTTGCCAGGAAGGCACTTGTGCCACAGAGCTATCTCCCCAGCCCCTATCAGCTAACTCTTGAAACTGCCCATAGGTCCACCAACAGATGACTGGATTAAAATGTGACGCTGACCCACAATGGAGCCCTACTCTGGCATAAAGGAGGATAAATCTGAGGCTTTTGTAGAAAAATGGATGTAACTTGAGACCATCGTATAGAGTGAAATAAGTCAGACACTCAAGCTCCACGATCACATGGTTCCTCTTAGGAGAAATCCCAGGCATAAATAAATTTAAGTGGCAAATATAAAAGGTAATAGAAAACAGGGAGGCAGATCTTCTGCAAATAAGAATGGGACCAAGAGTTGGAGGAGGGGAGGTGATGGAGCAGAAACGGACAGAAAAAGCATGGAGGTGTGTTACGGGGACCAACTCCCAAGAGGAGCCTTTAGAAGGGGTCACATTCATGTGTCCGGACCCACATCCTATCAAGGCAAGTTTTAAAACAGCACTAAGCTTTTGTTTGGCTATGTTTTTAGTGACAGCAGCAGCTCAAAGCTCCAAAGCTTGGGGTGGGGCAGGGCTCACAGGCCCAGACACCTTGTGGCTTGGCCTGCAGCAGCCTTAGTCCCAGTGCCCAGCATGTCCCCAGTCACTGCCTCCCATGAATGCAGGCAGGGGAGAGGGTGAGGACACACCACAGCCCGGGCACCGTGCTCACAGACACCATGCACCAAGACCACTCACCCTGTAGGCCTGGGTTTCCTTTACAAGGGATGCTGGGTACAAATCCCACCACCCAGGCTGCAATTGCAGTAGTAGCCGTGTGATAGATCGAGCCGTGTGTATCCACAGCTCAAGCACTCCCAGGAACCCCCAGAAATCCCCTCCTGGGTTGCTAAGTTCCAGTCATCTTAGAGCAGCTGCAAAGCTGCGCGTGGGTCAGTCAGTACAGGGCTCTGCCTCCCGTCGGTAAGGAAACTAGCAAACTCTGAATCCTAACCTACCCCGGACTGGCTACACCCAGATTCAGAGACAGGGCCTTCAGAGTCACTGTGTTAGTGGGTAGCCAGGATATCCTAGGGACACGGGGCAGATCTGTCAGCATCTGAGAGACTCCTGAAGCTTCAGGTTAAAATCAGAGTCCTGTGCAAAACGGTGATTCTCCTGAGGGCTGAAATGTTACGTAAGAGCTTTCCCAAAAAGAGATTGAGTCCCTCTTGAAACAGTTGGGAGAAGTATATTTATAAAAGGTTTTTCAAGAGGGTTTTAAGTACCCCTGAGGTACTGGGATGCAGTTGATGAAGTCTGTAATAATCCACTGGGCAGGGAGTTTTGAGCACCACTGATGCACCACAGGACACGCTGGGCACACTCGAGGACGCCCCATCAGATTCGAAGCTCATCACTGCTCTACAGTTAAGCCCCTAAGACTGAGCAAAGCCAACAGGCCAGTGAGGGAACTCGGCGAGGTCAAAGAGGAAAAGGGGTAGGGAAGCTTGTGAGATGGATTCTGGCCCCGACTGGTGGAAGGAAGACTGAAAGGAAGGAGATTCAAAGTATTCTGAGATTTCTAGTTTAGGAAAGTAGATGAATGTATTTATAGGTGAAAATACAGAGATTCAATTATCACAGTCATTAAATACATACAATCTGCTCTTGCGTTATTACAGTTATTATGTTCAGTGTTTATGGTAAGTATTTCTGAGCTAATGACACAGGACGGGTTTCACCTGGCGGCTGGCTGCTTTCTCCCTCTCCTCCTCAACCCTCTCAGCCTCAACACTTGGCGTCCACTCCACAGCACGCTTCTGAAGCGCTCTGCGAAGTTGCTGCCCGGGCAGGGGCAGGATTGCAGTTCTGTGTGGCCCAGCTTCATGACCGCAGTGATGGGCAGGAGGAAGAGCTTGGGTAACCAGAGACCACGGCTTCCACTGCTCTGAGTTGGGATCTGTCTCAAGGCAACAGGCAGAAACATCTTCGCAAATGACTTGCCAATTTTCTAGCCCCAGGACTCAGCTTCAGACCTTCTTATCTCAGGAGCACAAGGATGTGGACACCAAGAACAGCAACAAGAGTCACAGGAAGTGTCCTGAGGCCAGGGAGCATTTATGTCCTCATAGGCCGTGACACCCATGGCAGGGGTTGGATAGGGGACTCGCCAGGGGACTCCTGCTTCCTGTAGCAAGAGAGTTCAGAGAGGCGAATCTGAAAGTGTCTGTTTCCTGGCCCAGTCCAAAGAAGGGAAGGCAGGGTGGCTCTGTACCACGATAATATCTGGTGAAGAGGCCTGAAAGCCAGCCAGAGTCAAGCTGGAGCAGGTAGCAGCCTGGCAGTGGGGAGCCAGGTGGGCAGAGGGCGCGAGCAAGCCTCAGCCGGCCCAGCGCAGCGTGGGTTTGGCACCTGCCTTCAGGAGGTCGGTTCCTGGAGAGGAATTACTTACTAAATGCTACAGATGAAAGCTTTACAGGTTAATTAGTAATAACACCATTCAGGGCACTAAAACTTTCAAGTCCCCTCATGAGCAAGGTCTAACTAACCTTTGCAACACAAACCCAGGTAGGAAAGTCTCCAGGAGGCGGGCAGGGAGCAGTATGAAACTGTGCTCTTGCTGTGGGCTGTGGGAAGATAGGTCACTCTAGCCTGGTCGGGGATGAGCCAGGCTTAGGAAGAGGATGCCACACTAATAGGACACACGGGGTTGTGCCAGCCCCGGGACAGGGTCAGGTAGTGAGTGGCTCACATATGACTGACAATAGAACTTGGTAGAGAAGCAGACAGGGGTTTTTTTCTGTCACTTTAGTAACAGCAAATAATAGTAATTTGGCCTTGTGAGACACCGTCACTATGGAGGGGGGCTGAGTGATTGAGGGGAATCATAGGCAGAGATAGGCAGCCCCTCCAGGCATCTCCTGATGGTGGCTTCTACATCTACATCCTATGGCTTTCCAGGACCACATAAAAGAAATGGGCACCAAACATTCCTTAGTGAGTTTTGTTGGGGGGTGGGCAGGTTGTGCAGGGGGGAAGGCTATTAATCTTTTTTTGGACAGGGTCTCCAGGCTCTACAGGGTCTCACCACATAGATCAGACTCATAGTGATCCCATTCTCAGCCTCCCAAGCCCTGGGATTACAGGCACACATCCCCACACCCAGTCCCAATTGGCAGTCTCTGCACTCCCTGTGGAGCAGAGCTGGCAAGGCTCACTGGAGATCAAACCCCATTAGCTGCACTCTGCCTAAGCAGGCATTTAGTCTGCTGAGCTATCTGCCTGGCCCTCGCTTTTTTTTTTTTTTTTTTTTTTTTTGAGACAGGGTCTCTCTATGCAGTTCAGGCTGGCCTTGACCTCACTTTTGTAGTCCAGGCTGGTCTTCAACTAGCACTGATCCTCCTGTCTCAGCCTCCCGAGTGCTGGGATTACAGGCGTGCGCCACCATGCCCAGCTACTGTTGTTTTTTGATATCTTCCTCTAACTAAATCATAGTTTCTCAGTACTTATTATTATTTTTTTTTTTTTT
>PVJA010051381.1:0-12859 GCA_004027025.1 Myocastor coypus | reverse complement strand
GGGACGAGTCACGGCCATTGCTTGGCCAGTTTGCTTTCTGTGAAAGCCTGAGAGAATGTTTTTCTCTGGGTGACTCTCCTTAGACGCACCATGTACCTGCTTCCTCTTAGTCCAAAGAGAAGTATATTCTTTTCCTTTTTTTTTTTTTCTAAGCAACATCAATAGGGAGGTGGGTCATGCCCACACACTGTACTCTGTAGAACGATTGTGAGGGCAATATGCAATATGTCAACTTTCAAAGAAAAAAAAAATAATAGTGTTGATTTAGAAGGGTTAATGTTTAATTGTTTCATCAATCTTATATACCTATATGTATTAATCTAAACTGATCTGATGATGTAAATATGTAATATAACTCGTGTTAAATTTAAACAATAAAAAAAATAAAGACAAAAGAAAGAAAGAAATCAAAAAAAAAAAGAACCGTGACACTTTCTCCACGGAGCTTTTGTTATTTGGTTTGTCGACTCTGCATTAGATCACATGCTTTAGGGCTGAGAATGTAACTCTGTGATAGAGAAATGGAGAATTTAACTGGCACACATGAATCTCGGAGTTTGATTCACAGGATTGAAATACATACACCTATCATTTTTAAAATTTTGAATGCTACCTGTTTCTCATGTAGAAATCAATATGTTAATTCCACTTCCCCCTCGCTTTTGTACTAGCTTTGTAAATTGTTACAATACAATATTTAGTCAAGATGGTAAACATATGTTACTCATCCGTGGCTGTCTTCATATTTATTTTATTCTGAGATCTACAATTACATGCATTCAGAGCTTACCTCCAGTCCTTTTGCTTCCATTTCCTGTGGTATATGGGACCAGCTCCTGTGTCTTCACACAGGCCGGGTAAATGCTCTACCCCTGAGCCAGACTCCCAGTTCTGTGGCTTCCATGTGCCCCAGTCCTTTGGCCAAAGTGCTTCCTGGGCTATAATTTACAGGAAGTCTCTTATCTTGGTAAGCAGTCCTGCAGATAGACTCCAAGTACAGAGCCTGAGGTCTGCAAGTCTGAATCTATTAAAGGATGGCACTGGTGAGCACAGGTCCTGGATCATATCCTTGAGGATACTTTTTTTCTTTCTTTCTTTCTTTCTTTCTTTCTTTCTTTCTTTCTTTCTTTCTTACTTTCTTTTTCTTTAGCAGAACCAGGGATTGAACTCAGGCCCTTGCACTTGCCAGGCAATCACCTATTCTACTGAGCTATCTATCTCCTCAGCCTTCCTTGAGGATCTTGACGAGGCTCCCTACCATGGTTCTGCTTTACTGTCAGATTCAGTGCTGGAGGTGGATGGTAGTGATGGTTGCACAAAGTATGAGCGTATCTCGCGCCACTAAAAGGCATACAGTGAAGAGCTTCTTTTTTTTTTTTTTTTTTGCGGGACCCGGGTTCGAATTTACAACCTTGCACTTGCCAGGCAGGCACTTGTGCCACGAAGCTATGTCCCTGGCCCCTGTGAAGAGCTTAAAATGATTAAATTGTGTGCCCTGTACATTTTACTTCAGTATTTTTTGTCAGATATGAAAGTTACACTTTCAGTTATATAGGTCTTGCTTTAACTTGGTTTTAACTGTCCAGCAGAAAAGTATAACCATGAAGTATAAAAAGTGATGCCATATTAATATGCCGAGCTGTGAAAGACTCAAGTTACAATGCTAGTTCTGCTGCTAACCCATTACTATTATGGCTTGTTGGACTATATTGGGTTATTTTGCTGAAGACAAGTACCTACAATCTTTGGACTAACATCAACTATGAAAATGTCCTTTAAAGCCTTCTCCAAGTACAGCTTCTCTAACAGCAATGGAACACCCATGTCTGAAACAAAACAAAACCGAACAAAAAAGGTCGTTATCAGTGAAAGACCATTTTGTAGTGAAATATACATATGCATATACAAAATAGTTAGGATCGATATATAGCTAATTTCTCTTAGTTCAGTGAAAAGAAAGACTTGTACTAATATTGTTTAGACAAGATATCATGTCTGCATCTTGTTCTCTAACTAATATGAAGAAATTATGCAATGCATTAATTACTGTTTTCTTTTTTAATGAGCAGAACATATTTACTGAGATAAAGAAAGTTCCTTCCAAGAGAAGGACAGGAGGGGCATCCTGAGTGGGTGATCTCCCATGTATTAATTATTGTAACTGTGCTACTAACCTGTTTCGAAACTGTCTCATTGCTATTTCTTTCTCATTAAAATTAATAAAAATAAAAATATTGTCTGTCTCCAGAACTTTTTCACCTCCCTTAAATCTAAAATCAGTACCCAGTAAATAATACCTCCCCACTCCTTCCTGCCTTAGTCCCTGGCTATCACCAGTCTACTTTCTATTTATTGGACTATCTCAGTTTTTGCTGGTAGCAGTACCTTTTTAAACCACAACATAAATTATCCTAATTTTTAATGCAGCAAATTAAGTAAATGGTGCTCCTCAACCAGGAGAACCAACGCAGCATTATACTGAGGTAGTCATGGTTTTACTAGGGAAACAGTTTAATACAAGAATTATTTTGTGAAGTCACCCAAAGAGTCACATACACAAAAATTCAGGAAATCTGTCCACACACCAAAGACTCAAATAGTCCAACTGAGGTCCTGGATCCCATCACAATGTCTTACGGAAGGCCAGCTGAAGACCCTACAGCCCATGGCAATGTCCCCATGTGTCCAGCTGGAGGCCTGCAGCCCACAGCAATGTCTCATGCATGTCTGTTTCACAGATCTGTACTGAAGGCCCCAAGATCAGTGATAGAACCTAGAAAGTCTGCATCAGCTGGCTGAGGTGGTCTGCCCTAGAGCTAGGCAGCAATGCTCAAAGTAAGAATGCAAGCTTCCCCACAGCCATCCTCAGCAACAATGAGGTCTTGAGCTTCCCCAATAATGAGAACAGCCAAGTTCATATTAGGAAAGCTAATACGCCCAGATTCTCCAGGAGAACCAACAGCACCACCTCTTCTTTTCTGGGTCTCCTTTTTATGTTATTGGCGACAATCCTCAGGTGGGCTCTCCACATGCAGCACCATACTGATTCAGTTCAGCAGGATGTTACAAGTTGACCACCAGTTGTCAATCCACCCCAGACCTGTGTACAAAGACTCCATGGTTCGGCAATCAGACCTGAGCTTTGGCCTGATAAGCACCTTCCTCACTAGTCAGACACAAAGCTCCTTTATTTGCTCTATTTAGATGAACTCTAAACTGGCTCCCTGACATTCTGGGCCCTGCCTATATATTCTGTGTGTTTCTGATGGTGCAAACTTAGTCGTAAAAATATCTACAGTACTTGCTTTCAAAGTACTCGCTGCCATGTAACTATAAACAGACTTGTAATTTGGCTGTAAAAACTCATGAGTTGCTGAGAGGGGCTATAATAAAGTCATAATGATTGCTAGTGCAAACACTGCCAGAGAGGCTGGGATGGTTGGCTGGCGGGTAGAGATGGTTATGCATGCATGATACTAGCTGGGCAAAATATGGGCCCTGGCCTTCTGGTATTGTCATAGAGAGGTTCCTCTTTCCTGTGACCTTCAAGGCCTAACTCTATCAAGGGCTGATGGGTTTGTGGTTGTCCCCAAAATGACACAATGTCAATCTCAGCCTTCCTGGAGGTACAGGGGCTCATCCAAGATTCTTGAATGTCTTGGAAAGCAGTGATCTTCCTTTCTGGCAGGGAGATGTGAAACAGCATTTGGAAGCAAGTCTAGACATGATGGATGCTTCATACATAAACAGTTAAGTTGATTCATTGAAAGACAAGTGTGCTGGCCCTCACCCCGTGTGTGACAGAACGCTCTTTCTATAAGAATTTCAAGGGGCAGGTTTAACCAAGCAACCTCCCCAGTTGTGACCTAGCCTTGCCAAGCCTGTGCAGAGGCTTCCAAAGGTGGCTAAGAAAGACATGGTGCTGTCACTTGTAGTCTTCACAAACGCCATGGTCTTGCCAGGCCTACAGCCCTTCCATTTCTTTCTGCTAGTCCTGTGTTCTTTGCCCAACTCAACCCAATGACTTTTTGTAATGCCCACTCTGGACAAGGTGTGGAGGTGGCTTTACTGACCAGGATGGCACTGGTACCCCTAGGTCTGTGCGTTGCTGTTTCAGCTCATGGAAAGATGCGCAAAAGTATGGGGTTCGGCTAAGTGGAAGCTCCCCATCCCCACCCCAGGACTGACAGTAGTCCAGGCCCTGGAGCAATACCAAATATCTTGATTTGGAATGAGAAGATCTATACTTGAAGAAAGTTTTATTTTTTAGGTTCAGATACTCCTTTGTAACTTGACTGAAATTAAATTTATTGCCTACATTAAATTTTGGCTTTGTTAGTTCCAGGTATTTGGGGGTAGGTGGATTGTTTTGTTTTGTTTTGTTTTTCTCCAGTGCTAGAGATGGGATCCAAAGCCTTGAAAGTCCCCAGGCCTTCTTGAATTTGCTATTTTGAGAGGTCTCCCTATATTGCTAAATTCCTCGGGCAAGGCTTCAATTTCCCATCCTCCTGCTTCAGCCTCCCACAGTGCTGAGATTATGGGTGTGTACCATCACATCCTGTTAGTTTCAGCTTTGGAGCTACAAGATATCTCATGGACCTACAGGTCCCACAGTGTGTCAGAAAGATCAGCCTCGAGACAACTGGATGCAGAATGCTTCATATACTTTTTCAGCCAGGGTCTTTGGTTTAGATTTAAAGATGTAGAGACATGCAGATACTAGAAATCAACTTGAAAATACCATTTACACAAGATTTTATCCATCTTAAATTATTCTAAAAGAACTGCAAGGGAATAGTTTCATATAGATCAACAACACATTTCTAAATTGTGGTTCCATTATTTTTTTGAAAAAAAAAGAAAATATCTGTGAAACATGAACTTGTATCCTGACTACAGAATGTACTTTTATTCATATAGTCACAAGTTGTTCCGTTTGCTTGAGTTCATGGGAGAACTTTCATACTCATCTCAGGGTCTCTCTTGGAAGGAAAACACTTGTTCTTACTTTGCAGAATGGCTCCTGGAGTTCACGCTGTCTGCCTGTGCAACGTGGAAGGACTTTCCTGAATTCTGCAGAGGCAACATAGTGAAACGGAATTTTAACCTAAACCCTCTTACCTTTGCAGTCTCACTGCCTGGATCTATATTATCATGCTCCTTGTTTCTGATGTCATTGTATCAAATGGAAAATGAATCCTTATTATACTGACATCAATTCTGAAATTCTAATTTTGAATACCTGATTTCATATTTAGCATTTCCATAGTTTTAAAGGATTTTTAAAACTGCAATCCAATGTATCCTCCAAGGAAACCAGATATTATTTTGCATTTTCCTTGATCTTATTTGTATGTATTTCTCAATTCTGTTTCTGATTTATTGCTTGGCACTCTTTGCTTTGATAGCTTTGTTCCAAGAAAACCACAAGGTTAACATGAACATATAGTGTTCTGGGATGCTGTTTTAAGATGAGCATAAATTACGGCAGATTAGAAATCTCTTCCAATGAGACCTGACCTTCCGTAGTGCCTTGGGGACAACTTCTCCATAGATACACAGCAAAGGAACTTCGCATGCTCCAGGATGATGCTTGCTCAATGCTTAAGACGAAAAGCTTAACGGGATTAAAAAGTGATCCTCTTAAGAGGGAGAGATACACACCAGCCTCCTGAGCAATGACAGTAAGAAAAAATACACAGTAAGAACAACTTCTCCTGGCCCAAAAAGGTGAGGGAAAAGAGATTTAGGGCCACAACGGAGCAGTCGTTTCCTTCTTCACTGCTAGCCTGAGTCACTTCCTCAGAGGACCACCCTTGCCCCAGGTCACCAAAATGCCTAGGTGACTCTTCCAACTTTTTAAACAAGTTATGCTGAGAATCCAGGCAAAAGCTGTAACTCATGGGGAGCATCTACTTTGTAATGGACTTAAAGCTTCCTGAACCCAAATACAGTATGAATCACGAGATGAAAAATCTCAAAAAACCACCTTTGAGTCAGGAAATTTTTCCTCACCCCCACCCTCTAAGCGCACATGCATACACACACACATCTAAAATCAAAATCCTTCCAGAGAAAAGCTCATATAGCTAAATACTTTCACAAATTTCCTTGCGAGGAATTCTCTCTCAGTCCATCTCTGCTGTCCTTGCCCTGTTCTGAATTCCTTTAGCTTTTTTATGGAAACTGAGCTTCTGGCATAGGTTTTTTGGGGCATAGGTCATACATATCCTAAAATCACTAGGCAAAAGGACCCCAGACTTCGTCAACAGTCTGTCCCTCCACATCCTTTTTGGCTCAGGTGTGGGAATGGATGGCACATCTGCTTAATAAGCAATGAATTTTTACTCAGCCACATCTGCAGAATTAACTTTGGAGATGAGCAGAGTCTTAAATGTAGCTTTCTGTCACATCTAAAATGCCCATGATAGGAGTTTAAATCTTTGTGAAATAACCAAGTGTCTCATAGGCTACAATCTCACTTAATCATCACAACTAGTTCATTTTACAGATAAGGACACAGAGACATGAAGAGGTTCAGTAATCCTTTTAACTACACAACTTCAGGGAAGCAGAGAGGGAGAGAAAGAAAAAGGTGAAGTGTGTGAGTGGATGTGTTTAGGGGACAGAGATGGCTTCCAGAAGACCATGGTGTTCACTCTGGAATGTAAGTCCATCACAGGCCTGTGAGACCCAGAGATGAGCAGGGTATCTGAGTAAAAGCCCCAAGTGTCCAAAGCTGGACAGCTTAGGAAAGTGCTGGCAAACCTGTGGCAAGCATGCTGTCTGTATATCTGAAAGCCCTAAAGTGTTCTGCCTCACTGCTAGGCTACCCATGTCTCACTCTCCCAACATCTTGGCGGGTGATTCAGTGAGGAGGCTTCCCAGCAGCCCATTGAAATGAAGAAGCAGGCTCTCCTGTGACCCTGACAGACAGAGCTAGGCAAGGTCAGCCTGCATCCCAGCCTGTCTCAGTCCCCTTGCTGACCTTGAAGCTCCGGCTGAATTTTGACTTCAGAGCCAAGGGATACAGCGCACTGTACCTGGACCATAGCTAGGAAGCAGCAGCAGGAAAGCTCCATTTCCAGGCCTCTGCACTTCCGTGCTCGTACCCCTCTGCTTAATGATATTTCAACAATGAGAGCTTGGGTTCTCTTTTCTCTTTGCATTAAATATACAGTAGGTGTGTTGTGTTTAATTTCCTTAAGAAAAAAAAATGTGTTGTGTGGGCGAAATTGTTACAAAAAAAAAAAAAAATGGAAAAAAAGAAAGTAGAAGAAAGACTTGAAAGTTTATAAAAAACACATTGTGAGCTCCAGAGACGGGAGTCACCTCTTTGGAGCCTTTTTTATTCTGCTGGGAATACTCATAATGCAGTCTTATGAGTTTTGTTTGTTCTTGTACTTTTCTCTTTATTCTCTCTTGCTTTTTTAGCATGTGCATTACCGCCTGAGTCGCTTGTCTTTTTATATGCTTCTCAGAGGTCTTTTGCTGACACAATAGCCTGGAGCCAGGAGGCTTTGGCGCCACTTCTGTTCCATCAGGTAATTACATTCACAGGGTGTATTTATAGCCACAGAGGTGCCAGAGTGGGGGTGGGGAAGAAAACAAAGGGCCCTGCCTTAGGACAGTGCTGCAGAGGGCCCCAAACGGAGAACTCAGCCCATTAGGACTGGCCAGGGGTTCTAAAGGTGGATTGACGTGCGGGTCCCTGCTCAGAAAGGTCAGGAGCTGTCCCTGTCCGCAGTGGAGGGAAGAATGAGAGCAAAAACATCTAGGGTTCCTGGAATCCTCCTTCCTGCTTCAGAAGTTGCCCCACTGTCCCCCCACGGAATCCTGGAGGTCCTGGGGGTCCTGGCAGTGAGCAAGAGACGGGTGTGTTCCTGAAGGAGGGAAAGGCCAGGCTCCGGGCCCCGCGCTACTTCCACAGGGACTCACAACACTCACCCAACTCAACTAATAGTTTCTTCATTTAGCTAAAATGTTTGTCCCTGATCTATAGGAATTCTCCACAGCTATTAAATGGACCACCTACCTCATGGCCTCTTGAGAGCTCATTAAATACTGCTTTCAGTCTCACCCTCCCCTATCTTTGTTTCTCACTGTCTCTGTCTCTGTTTCTGCTGTCTGTGTCTCTGTCTCTCTTCCTTTCTCTCTCTTTCCCTTTGCTTCTGGGTGTGACAAAACCCACTTTTCTTAGCTACCAAATGATCACTCACAAACACAGCTTTGATTCTACCCTTAAACTAGTTAACACAGACACAGAGACATAGGCACACACACCCATGCATGTGCACATACATACTTCCAGGCTTACTGATGTGTGATTAATACATAAAAGTAGTATATATTTAAGGTACATATATTATGTTTTGTTATGCATATGAAGTAGTGTTAACCAGTTGTCTTAATCACTTTCTCCTTTCCCCCAAAAGATACCCAATACCCACAATTCTAAGGAGAGGTTTATTTTAGCTCACAGTTTGTAAAGATTTCATTCCTTAGTCACCTAGCAGCAAAGTAAGGCAGCAAGGTAGCATGGCAGCATGGGAGCAAGACAGGACGAGAGCAAGGCAGCATGGGAGCAAAGCAGGATGGGAGCAAAGCAGCATGGGAGCAAGGCAGCATGGGAGCAAAGCAGGCAGGATGGGAGCAAGGCAACCAGCATGGGACCAAGGCAGGATGAGAGCATGGCAGAAGGGAACAGTTGAGGAGAAACTGCTCATGGCCTGGCAAGAAGAAAAGCACAGAGCAATCAATGAAAAGGGGAGGGAGAGAGAGACCCTTCTGGGTCATGGTCTTAGTGCCCACGTCCTCTGACCAGCCCTCAGATAACTAACGCCCTCATAATCACACTCCCATATTCACTGCCCTACCAAA
Organism: Myocastor coypus; assembly: GCA_004027025.1. NCBI lineage: Eukaryota > Metazoa > Chordata > Mammalia > Rodentia > Myocastoridae > Myocastor > Myocastor coypus. Next base: position 3,979 of record PVJA010051381.1, on the reverse strand, counting down.
AACTTCAATTATGCTTGCATGAGACTTTGGAGTGACATTCCACATGCAATCCAGTACATAGCCATCAAATTAATCAATGCACTAGTCACTTCACGCAGTGATTCTGCGCGCGCGCGCGCGCGTGTGTGTGTGTGTGTGTGTGTGTGTGTGTGTTGAAAGCTTTTAAAATCTACTTTCAAGAGATTTCAATTATACAAAACAGTATTATCATAGGCATATGGATTAATTTCTTATTTTCGCTGTGGTAAATAATGTTGCAATGCACACAAGCAAGCAGATATCTGTTTGACATACTGATGTTCTTCAGATTCTACTTCTCCCTAGAAGTAGAATTGCTGGGTAACATGAGAAATAATAGTAGTTCTACTTTTAACTTTTGGTGAAATCTCCATACTGTTTTCTATTGGCCCTACCAATTTACATTTCCACTAAGAAGGGCTTTTTGTTTTCTTTTCTTTTCTCTTCTCTTCTCTTCCTTCTCTTCTCTTCTCTTCTTTCTTTCTTTCTTTTTTTTTTTTTTCTGTATCTCGGCCTGCCTTAACGGTGGGTCTGAGGATCGAACCACCATCCCCTGTGACTGACTGGGCTTGCTGGCATAACACTTAAACCACTCAGTTAACCCGAAAGCCCCCCTTCACCAAGAGTATGTATACAAGGGTTTCCTTTTCTTCATATTCTCACCAACACCTGTCTTTTTAGTAACTGTCTTTCTAACAGGAGTGCAGTGTTATCCCATTGCATTTGCCTCATGATCAGTGATGTTTGACACTGTTCTATATACCTGCAACCATTTGCATATCTTCCTTGGAGAAATGTGTATTTGGGTCCTTTGTAATGTACAAACATAAATATACACATATGTGGGATGCAAATATTGACTGTACGAATATACACACAGTAGAATACTATTCACCTCTGGATAAAAGGAAATACTGTCATTTGAGACAATATGGATGAACAAAGGAGACATAACGCTAAGTGAAATAACACAGGCACAGAAAGACAAATCTTGAATGGGCATCCTGACATGTGAAATCTAAATGAGTCTGTCTCATTAAAACATAGTAGAAAGGCAATTGCCAGGGCTGAGGGAGGCAGATGAAATCATGTTGATCTGAGGACACCATGTTTCAGTTATACAGGATCAATTAAGTTCATTTATATGGGTTTCATTCCATTTCTTTCATCAATATTATGTGCTTTCATTGTACAGATCTATCATCTCCTTGTTAAGTACCTTTTTAAGATTTTGAAAAAGCTTTGACATTGTTGTAAATGGGCTTCACAATGTTTTCAAGTAGTTTGCTGTTAGCATTTGGAAACACAACTGATATTTGTATATGAATTTTATTTATTTATTTATTTATTTATTTATTTATTTATTTATTTAGAATCTTTTTATTTTTCTTGTTTCAGAACTTTTGTTTGTTTATTTACTTTTATGGCTGGCTCAGCCTGCCCTGAGGGCAGGGCTGGCGCAGCATGTGGTGCCGGGGATTGAACCGTGGTACCTGCAGCCGACCAAGCTTTCCTAAGCAGGCGCTTTAGACCACTGAGTCATCCTGTCAGGCCCCTGTATATGAATTTTTAGATCTTGCCTTTTTGTTGGATTTGTTTAGCAGTGCTTTGTTGTGCAATTTTACTTCTATCTCAATTTGTATTCCTTTTTTTTTTTTCATTTTCTTATCTAATTGCTCTGGTTGGGGCTTCCAGTTTTATACTCAGTACGGGTGGAATAAGTGACTAACCTTATCTTTTACTTCTACAAGGAACAGCTTTGAACTTTTTGGAACGTTGAGAATGGTGCTAGTTATAAATTTGTCACCTGTGGCCTTCATTATGTTAAGGTACATTTTTCTGATACCCAGTTTTTAAAAATTTTATTGCAAAATTATGTTGAATTTTGTCTGATGTGTTTCATATGTTTATTCAGTTCAGCGATAAATTCATCATTCATTCTATTAATGTGGTGTAGGCATCACATTTGCTGATTTGCATATGTGGAATGATCCTTGCATCTCACAGAAATGGTGTCCAACCCATTTAATTTGTGTCATACAGTTCAATTGACTAGATCTCACTGAGAATTTCTTTGCATACTCATTCACAAGGGTTCTAACCCTGCAATTGTTTCAGCTTGCTGTCTTTGTGTCAAGATTTGGTGCAAGGGCAGAGTTGGCCTCCTAGGATAAGTTTGGAAGTATTTTCTTTTCTTGAGTTTTTCAAAGAGCTTGAAAAGGATTGCCTCTAATTCCCTATAAGTGTTTGGTAAAACTTACCAGTGACATCATCAGGTCGGGTTTCTCCATTTGGGAAACTTTTCATCATTCATGCCAAGTCTTTGCTGCTTGCTGGGCTCCTCGGGTTTTCTGTTCTGTCATGATCCATTCTTAGCAGGTTATATTTTTCTAAGAATTTTTCCATTGCTTCTAGGTTGCCAAATTTATTGGTATATAATTGTTTGAGGTGAATTTTAATGATCTCTTTTCTTTCAGTGATATAATTCTTTGTCATTTTAACTTACAGTTTTATTTCTTATTTCCTTTGTAGTCATTTTTCTTAGTTTAGCTAGAAGTTGGTCAAGTTTTATTATTTTTAAGATGCACCTCTTAGTTTTGTGTTCCATTCTATTGTTTCTCAAGTGTCTGTTCCAGGCACTTTGGCTCTGATACTTGTTATTTATTTCCTGTTGCTAACTTAGTTTAGTTTAATTTGTTCTTTTTGTAGCCCCTAAAATGCAAAGCTGTTATTGATCTAGTTTTTTTTTTTTCTTAATGTAGAAATGTATTGTGATAAACTTACCTCAGCATTGCTCTTGCTGCATACTATAATTCTGATATACTGTGTCTCTCTTTTCACATATCTGGATCTATTTTTTTCTCTTGACATTTTGGCCCTTGATTTTTCAAGGGTCAAAAGGTGTATGGCTTAGTTACACAGACATGAACGTCTCAGGTGTCTTTCTAGTTCTTATTTTCTGGCTTCATACCTTCACATGATAATGTTAAGTGAAATAAATCTGACACATATGCTTAAATATTTTCATGGCGTCTTCTGCATGAGAAACCCAAAGCACAAGGACTGAAACCTAAGATAGACTTAGGGATAGCAAGACAGGGAGATGCCCTCCAAATGGGAAGGAATCAAGGGAATCATGGGAGGAATCAGAAGGAGTGAAGGGAGGGGGTGAAACAGTTAAGCTGTACATGCATGAACTCTTTCAAAGAAATGCAATAATTATTTGCTCCAAATACACATCAATACAAATTTTAATTGGACTTAATCATAAAAGGATAGAAAATGTACTCAGAAAAATTACTGGATAGGACATCAAATTTTTCAAAGTTTTTAAAATTTTATGTATTTATTCTATCTATCTATCTATCTATCTATCTATCTATCTATCTATCTGGTACAGGTCTCACTGTGCAGTTTGGACTCGTAGTGGTCCTCTTGTCTCAGCCTCCCCAGCACTGGGATTACAGGCCAGCACTACCAAACCCCATTTCAGTAGTTGGCAGGGTGCACCAGCACAGCATGCAGTACTCGGATGGAACCCAGGTCCCTGCACTTGCCAGGCAGTCGCTAGACCACTGAACTATCTCCCTTGCCACTTCTTGAATGTTTAAGGCATTTTTGTAGCAACACATTTGATTTATCCCAAGGAATATGGTCGAGAACAAAGTATATTCTGCTGTTTGGATGGAATGTTCTCAGTGTATGTTTGGGCCAATTGATCTGTTTTGTTCTTCAGTTTACTTTTTCCTTCCTTTTTTTCCCCTTTTTTTATTGTTTAAATTTAACACGAGTTATATTACATATTTTCATCATCAGATCAGTTTAGATTAATACATATAGGTATATAAGCTTGATCAAACAATTAAACATTAACCCTTCTAAATCAACATTATTTTTTTTTCTTTTTCCCTTTCTTTTCTTTGAAAGTTGACATATTGCATATTGTCCTCACAATCGTTCT
>PVJA010051380.1:0-12844 GCA_004027025.1 Myocastor coypus | reverse complement strand
TATTTTTTTTTAATTGATTTTTTTTTTCTTGTTTCAGAACCTTTATTTGTTTATTCACTCATTTTTATGGCCGGCTCAGCCCGTCCCGAGGGCAAGGCTGGCACAGCATGTGGTGCCGGGGATCGAACCGCAGTCCCTGAAGCCGCCCAAGCTTTCCCAAGGAGGCGCTTTAGACCACTGAGCCATCCCGCCGGGCCCCCACAAGTATTTTAAAGAACAGGTAATATGGGGCCAGTCAAACAGCTCAGTGGATCAAAGTGCCTGAAAGCAGGTGCAAGGACCAGGGGCTCTATCTGGACATCTGTGCCAGCCCCACCCCCACTCCCAGGGTGTGCTGAGACTGGCAATTGACACTGGGTGTGGTGGCATGCCTATAATCCCAGCTCTTGGGAGGCTGTAAACAAGGCAGATCACTGTAAGTCTGATCTAGTAGTGAAACCCTGAACACCCTGTAGACCCTTCCCTAAAATACAAAAAAAAAAAAAAAAAAAAAAAAAAAAAAAAAAAAAAAAAAAAAAAAAAAAAAAAAAAAAAAAAAAAAAAAAAAAAAAAAAAAAAAAAAAAAAAAAAAAAAAAAAAAAGAGGTAATAAATATGTAGATATGGCCAAACAAATGAGAATTTACTGATGGTTTCCCCTGGTTGAGAGGTGCCATATTCCTCTGCTTCCTATACTTCCAGGATTAAAAATGGCTATTCAAACTGATCTGATAAACTGGAGATAGCCACTGTCTCCTGTTGCATGGTAATCCACCCTCACATGGTAGCCTGTACTTCTTTTCCTACTTTTACTTTAACCAAATTTATTCTGAAGAGCCTGTTTCTTTTCCTATTTTTAATAAAACATTGTTATCTTAAAAGAAATAAAGAAAATGAAACTGAGGAGCCTCAGCCCTTACATGATGCCTAACCCTGGATGATGTCAGTTTATGGAAGTGAAATTCCAAAAAGGCTCAGAGACTTGAGTACACAGATGTTTGTGTGATCAGTGCCTGCACAGCTTAGACAGCCCTTTGCCAGTCATTCATAATGCTGACAGCAGGAATTCATGTCTTCTTCATTAAGTGTTTCACTCATGGTTTTCTAAACTGCTAAAATAGGCAGAAAAGATGATAAATAGCAGGTCAAAGTCAGATACTGCTATTTACTATTTAAGAAGAAACAGTAAGTGGAGGCTATCCTATGGTATGCCAGTAAATATGCAGCAACAGCTTTCCAAGAAGTGAGAGGAAACCATAACGGGCAATTTCTAGCTGATTTCTATGGTGTAAATGTGCCCACTGTGGCCAACTGTAAGCTACCACTTGATGTCATTTAACATAGAATTGAGATATACACACAACTGATATTCTTCCAGTATACACCTAAGAGAGCTGGCTTTGGCACATCACAGAAACTAAGAGGACTGGCTTGTAGCCCATTCTGACCTTTAGGAGTTTTTACATAGGTTGATTTGTATGGGTCATAGTTGACTTTGTCCTAATCAGTACAATCTAGATGAAAGAACATTCTGGACTGTTAGAAAATTATAGGCAAAGTAGTGTTATAGGCAAAGAGTTGCATGCAGAGTTACAGAGTTATAGGCAAATCAGTAGAGTTTAATATGCCCTTCACTCACTGTGGTCTCAGAAGGAAATAGGAGTGAGAAATGAGCCCATGCCACTACTCCATCCTATGCAACAAGGGAAAGATTTAGCATCTGGCCAAGGCACCCCAGCCAGCCCAGGGTAGCCACCAACCTGCTGTGTCTCCATAGATGTTCCTGTTCTAGAAATTTTATATAAATGTACTCACACAGGGGCTGGCAAGTGGCTCAGCAGTCTAAAATGACTTCTTAGGCAAGCTTAGGTAACCACAGGGACCAAGGTTCGATCCCCGGCACCACATGCTGCACCAGCCCCACACCCCCAGGGCAGGCTGAGCTGGCCATAATATTAAAATAAATAAATAAACTCACAATATGTATATATTATACTTTACCAGTATATCAACTGATGAATATTTGAATTCTACTTTTTTTTCTTTTATGAAATTTAGGAATAAACTAACAGGTTGTATGGTAACTATGTTTAGCCTTTTGAGGAACTATCAAGTCTGTTTTACAAAGTGGCTGTACCAGTTTACATAATCACTAGTAATATATTTGAACCCCCATTTTAATTTCTGCAAATATATATATATATTTTCAGGGTCTGTCTACACAGCCTGGACTCCTAGTAAGCCTCCTGTTTTCAGCCTCTTCAGGCATCTGCCACCACACCCAGACTTAGCACAGGTTTGGCACACCTGGGAGTGGGGCTGGCACAGCATGTGGTGCTGGAGATTGAACCCCCGGTCCCTGCACTTGCCTAAACAGTTTCATCAATATTTATTGTCAGACTGTGGAAATATCTTGGTGATCTAAGTGTCTGCCTGGCAAGCTCAAAGACTGGAGCTCCGTCCCTGGTACTGCACACCATGCAGCCCAAAGCTGGGTGTGGTGGAGCATGCCTGTAATCCTGGTGCTGGGAAAGCTGAAACAGGAGGATCAGTATGAGTCAGAAATGCATAGAGATCCTGTTTCAAAATAATTTTTTAAATTGTCAGTCAGTCCTACTGACTATAAACTGCATATCATGATTTTGATTTATATTTCCTTTATGGATAGTGATCATATGTGTACATTTTTCAGTTGCCATTATAATATGTAAGAAGAAATTGGCCAAATTTAGCATGTTTTACTGGATTTAAAGTACTATTATTGCAACATACTATATTTTTGACAACATAAAATTAATGAAATCCCCAGTACTGCAAAAAAAAATTTGAGATACTTCCATTCTTTAGTTGTAAGTCTATAAAATCTGAAGTGTATTTTGCACCTACAGCACATCTCTAATTCAGAGTGGCCACATTCAAGGTACTCAGTTGCCATATGTGGCTCATGACCACTGCCATAGGATAGCACAAATCTAAGGGAAGATGCTTCTAGAGAAGTAGAGGGGACAGGGGATCTGGGGAAACAACTGTCAAGACTATTGACAACGGACAGTCCCCTGGGTACCAATATTGACTATTGACAGCCCACTGTGTTTGGGGACAGGAGACAAGGCTGGAGGGGCAGGGGTGAAGGAGGAGCTAGAATAATACCTTAGTGTCTGTGTCTTACCCTTCAGCGATGAAGAAATGTGCCAGAAGTTCCTTAAGGAGAACAGTTGGAATATCTTTCGAAAGAACCTCGTGCAGCTCTTGGTAGAACCTCACCAGAGGCCCCCATTCGTCCCTATGAGGCCCCAGAAAAAGGGGATCTACAACCCTAAGTCTTTGGTCCTGGATCTGTGTAGCATCAACAAGAAGACTGAAACATGTTATCCCATTTTTATGGCACCTGAGAAATATCTCCCCCCACTTAGGATTATTCAGGCCATCTCAGCACCTCAACACAAAATCCAGTAACTCCTGCCTCAGTAAAAGAAAGTGGGATTCCTTCTTCAAACCAATAAAGGATATTGGACTGGCTTCTGTGTTTTCAGAATGAGCACAATGAGAGTTGTGGGGCTTGGAGGGTGGGGGTGCTAGAGGGTGGGCTGGTGGTCCAGAAGTATTTGGGAGCAGCAACATATTCTTTCCTGACATTTGCAGGTTGGACTGAGAAAACAGATGGTCAAGGAAGCTGATGTGGATGAGCTTATCACTGGAGGTGGTCTCAGGGAAAGAAGGTCTTACCTCCTTATCCAAGGGACTCTGACCAAAATGGTTGAAACTAAGGGTGTAAACACAGATACCTTCCAAGATCAGGCAAGTCATCTAAAGAAGAAGATGAATAGGGCTGGGAGGCAGCAGGGAATGGGAAGTATGCTGGGACCAGATGTAATCACTCCCTGTCCAGAAGGAACACCTGGTCCTTTGTCCCAGTTGGTGCATGCTGGGAATTAAGGAAGGCATGGTGTTACGAGTGCCAGTTGTTCAAGAGTCAAGAAATCGTGTCATTGCAGCAGCACATATACTAAAATTGGAAAGATACAAAGCATGTCAAGAAATCTAGTATTTCATATCATTCCTATTAGTTTTTTAAAAATGAGTGACCATCCTGGCATGGTGGAATGTGCCTGAAATCCCAGCACTCAGCAGAGGCAGAAGAATCCTTTTGAGTCAAAGACCAGCCTGGGCTACATAAGTAAGTCCAAGACCACCCTACATTACCTAGTAAGACTCTGTCTCAAAAATAATAATAAAAATGAATGCCTAATTCATAGTGTTTTATATTTGAATAGTGTCAGGCTGGGCCTCTCAGACTGACCAGTATGACTATAGGGGACCTATAGGAGCCATCAGAGAGATAGTGGGAAGCATGACAGAAGGCACCCTGATCAGGAATAAGGGCAACCAGCCTATGATAGATAGTATGGCCAGGCTAATGATGAAACAGGGTAGAATTAAAGAGGACTCCTCGGTCCCTCTAGAGACCTGTCAGTCACTGAGCTACACTAGAATGCAGGGTTTCTGTCTCCCTCCAGCCCCAGAACCACAGATCAAGTACCAGGTCACATATATCATAGGTTACTTTGTCAGTGCTGAGAGGAGTGGCAGAGACTGACAGAACAGAAGTTTTCCTCTGAGCTCTGCATGTGCAGGCCTGCTTACTCTCACCTTCCCCACCTCTAGTGTGGAATGGACGCAGGAACACCTGAGCATCTGTGCTAGGAATTAGGAGCCTTGAAGACCTGGCTTTGTTTCTGTTCCCTGGGCCCCTTTAGACATCTTGAGTGCTCCATTTTATAAGTTGGACAAGGCAGTGGCTTTTGGAAATGAAAGGTGAGTATAGTTTAAAAAGCATGCTCAGCATTAGACTTGTTTTTTGGATTTACAGCTATTTCCATGTTGTGTACACACATACGAAAAAGAATACAAAATATTTTATCTCAAGGTACAGTTTTAAGAGAGTAAGGAGGCTGTGGGTTTAAGACCTTGGACTCTGAGATGACTTCAGGGAGTTGAGTAAGGAACAGCAGCAGCAGTTGTAGAAAGGCTGCATGTGACTGGCAAGGACATAGTGTCCCTATTTGGGGACCTGGAAAATTAGGGATCTTAACTTACTTAGGGATCTGTGCTTTTAACATACTGGCTCCAAGATGATTGTGTAAAATTCTTACTCATTCATCTGAAATTTACTATGTCCCAGATTCAGAGAAGAATAGGTCAGTCTCTGTTCTCCTTTACTGTCCAGGCCAGTGCTCAGCAAACTGTGTGTAAGAAGCCAAAGATAAAAATTTCAGGTTTAAAAAAAAATTCAGGTTTTGTGGCTCTTATAGTCTCTGTTGCAATTTTCAACTCTGCATCATGAGAGCATTTATAGAAAAGTATGCAAACAATTGGGTGTGGCTGTTTTCCAGAAATTTACTAACCAGGTGGCAGGTCAGAACCTTTGAAAGTTCTTGAGCATACATTGTGTGGACAGAGGCAGGGAGAACTAATATATGCCAAGCACAATGACACCCACCTTGCTTAGTATCTGACTGCTAGATCCAGTGACCTGTTGGATCTTGGTAGCTCTTCTACGGGTGGTTGAAGATTTTAAAAGTTTATATGTGTTTAATAAGGTAAAAGATTTTGTTTACCAACATCCCTAGGTCAAGCTTTCTGGAAATTAAGACATTTCCTGAGTAAGTGGTGGGACATGTTTTCTGTGAGTATAATGGGTAAGGGAATTGTTTGAAGAGCACCCTGGGATGAGGACCCTGGATGGAGAGACCATAGGATGGACTGGGATAGTAGAGCAGAGGAGGAGCAAAGCATTTTTGCAGACTCAACAGAAGTACTTGAGAGGCAAGAGGTCTTCAGAGGTCTTGCACATTGCTTTCTGAGCCAGGTGTGGTGTTTGCCTGAAGCGGCGCATCATTGTGAGTTTGAGACTGGCCTGGGCTACAAAGTGAGCTCAAGGCCACCCTGAACTGTTTTGGGAGAGAAAAAAAGAAAACGTTGCTGTGTACCTGAGGATGTGTGACATTTGAATGGGTCTTAATTACAGTGTGATGCAATACTGTTGAAGTCCTTCTGTTACATAGGAATGTGAAGTCTGAGTACACAGGAAGTGCTTGGTAGACATTAGAGGTTATGTGTGTCTTTCTGACTAGAATTCACGTGATCATCGGGGGGGGGGGGGGAGAGTTTCCCATCACAGGAAAAGGTAATTGAGCCTTTGGAAGGCTGAGTTCCACAACCAGTGATGGAGGCCATCATTCAGTGATTAGAGGTGGGAGGGCCTGACTAGCATTTTACCCAACTCCTTTACTCTTCTCTAAATACAGTGGATAGAGGTGACATTAAGGGGCAGCCTGGAAGAGGGAGAGCCAGGGGTCACCCAGCCAGTGACAGATATCATGAAGGAGGGTGTTTCTTCAAAGATAGATGGGGTCATGTGGAAAGGGAATGACTTTAGCTATTTGGTAGTATGAGAGCATCTCTGAGCTTTCAAGCTGTGGACTTCAGAAGGAGCAGTGTTTCTCCTTGTTGTGGGTTAGATCTAAAATACCTGTCCATATTCTCTTGTATTCAGAGATGGGGCTTTTAGAAGGTGATTAGATCATGGGGCACTCTACTCATCAGTGGGTTAGTCCCTTGATGAGTTTATGGATGCATGTGTTATCAGGAAGTGGGGCCTGATTGGGAGAAACTCAATGAAGGAGTAATCTGGAAGAGTGTTTTCTTGTCCCTGGCTCCTGTCTTTAAGTTAAGTGGCTTTCCTCAGGCCTGCATTTCCACTGTGACATTTCTGCTTTACAGCAGGCCAATTCTTGGCTGAGTCCTCTGAAGCATGAGTCAAATCAGACCTCTCCTTCTAAGCTGTGGATCCTGTACTGTGTCCAGCAAGAAGAAAACTCATTAATACAGAAAACTGGTACCAGAGATGTGGGGTCATTGTTATAATGGTACCTGATTACATGGTTTAGAAGCTAGTTTATGAGGGCTGGCAGGATGCCTCAGTGGTCTAAAGCACCTGTGTAGGAAAGCTTAGTTGGCCGTAGGGACTGCAGTTCGATGCCTGGCACCACATGCTACACCAACCCAGCCCTAAGGGCAGGCTGACCTGGCCAAAAAAAAGAGAAGCTTGTTGCTTTAAAAAAAAAAAAAAAAGCAAAAAACAAAAAAAAAAAACTAGTTTCTGAAAAGGGGTTAGGAAGCTTTGGAGATGTGGACTAAAGAAGCCTTAAAATGCTGTAAGAAAAGCTTGATAGCTAATTTTGGTTGGAGTTCAGAAGATCAGAATGCGGATAGTATTTTTATTTATTTATTTATTTATTTATTGTCTTTTTGAGACAGGGTCTCACTGTGCAGTTCAGGCTGGCCTTAAGCTCACTTTTGTAGCCCAGGCTGGTCTCCTCCTGCCTCAGCCTCCCCGAGTGCTGGAATTACACCCAGCTCAGAATGTGGATAGTAGCCGGGCATGGTGGCGCACGCCTGTAATCCCAGGACTCGGGAGGCTGAGGCAGGAGGATTGGTGTGAGTTCGAGACCAGCCTGGGCTACAAAAGTGAGTGCAAGGCCAGTCTGAACTGCATTGTGAGACCCTGTCTCAAAAAAAAAAAAAAAAAAAAAAAAAAAAAAAAGAATGTGGATAGTAAAAGCCAGTGTTATGGTTTGTGTGTAGGTGTCCCCGAAGCCTCATGCAGTCATGGGGTAGACTTCTAGAATTTGTGATTAATTCATGATCCAATGCTGAGATTATAAGTGTGTTATACCGGCCCTGGGGTGGGTAATCTGCATTACAATATAAAGTGGCAAGAGGCTTGCTAGCAGCTACATCCACAGCCCCTTCCTTTGCTTTTTTCTGTTTCCTGCCACCATGAACAGCCTTCTGCCCTGTGTCACTCTGCCTTGCAACCAGCTGCATATGGACTGAAACCTCCACTAACTGTGAGCTGAATAAACCTTTCCTTCACTAATATAGGGTGTCAGATATTTTGTCCCAGCAATGAGAGAAGGGTAACTGAAACAGCCAGGCTTATGACATTTCCATTTTGAATAAGTTCTCTATTGGAAACTGGACTAAACACCTTGCATGTTACATAGCAAGAAACTTATCTAGGGGCTGGGGAGATAGCTTCGTGGCACAAGTGCCTACCTGGCAAGTGTAAGGTCATGAGTTCAAATCCCGGTCCCACAAAAAAAAGAAAAGAAACTTATCTACATTTTGCCCATGTCCTGAGACTTTTTAGAAGACTGAGATTGAAAGCAGTGGACTAATTAATCTGGTAGAGGAAATTTCAAGACAGCCTGACATTCGTGCTGTGGCATGAGTACTGTCACTGCTTTAGCCAGATACATAGTGAGAACTGGGTCAAAGGACAGTGAAGAAACTTTTGAAAAACTTAAATCTTGGCCGTACTGATGTCATATGTAAAGTTGGGTCAAAAGTAGGCATTAACAGGTGCTGAAGATGGACTAAGTGCCTGCTTAGGCAAGCACAGAGACCGTAGTTTGATCCTCAGCACCACATGCTGTACTGGCCCCGCCACCAGGAAGATCACTGAGTCTGAGCTGCATGAAACCCTGTACCAAATACACAATACAGATACACACACACACACACACACACACACACACACACACACACCCCAGGTGCTCAAGAAAGTACCTTTTCCCTTGAGAGCATCTCAGGGAAAAGGCAGACCCCACAGATCACAGGTTGAAGGTTATAAAGGCTAAAGTTTGAAAGCCTTTGGTTAATAAGAGAACCCCAGAATACTTGCTCTTCAGAGCTGCCTACGTAGGTATTTCCAAGTTTAGTCATCTAGGCAGTCAGAGGCTACTGCAGCCATGGTCCATGGACAGGCTACTGCTCTATCTGATTGCAGACCTTGTAAGACCTTGTATGCTTGTTTTTCAAGCATACAGAATCTAAGAGTTTGGGGTCATAGAGGTTTCTACCCAGATATAGAAAGAAGGTCTGGGAGACTGAGCAGTGTGCCCTGAGAAGGCAGTTATATGAGCTGATTGAGTGAAACTGAAGGTGAAGTAGAAAGCCCAGGAAATTGGAGGTGCCAGGAAGGTGGGTTTTCTACTAAGGAGAACCATAGGCAGTGGCAGAACCAGATGAAGAGAGAGTCCATGTGATCTGCAACCAGCAAGGCAATGGGAGCAGGGCTGTCCAACCCCTTTGGAGTTCACATCTGTAAGCTACAGTAGTTTGTCCTGATGGTGTTTGATCTTGCTTTGATCTGATTCTTTTATATCCCCCATTCCTCTCTTTTAGAATGGGTGCTGTTGTATGTTTAAGTCTTTCTTTCTTTCTTTCTTTCTTTCTTTCTTTCTTTCTTTCTTTCTTTCTTTCTTCCTTTCTTTCATGTATTTTAGGACAGGGTCTACCAGGCCTACAGGGTCTCACTACACAGATTGGACTCATAGTGATCCTCCTGTTTTCAGCCTCCCAAGTGCTAGGATTACAGGTGTGCACAACCATGTCATCTCAATTGCATGTCAGCATGCCCTGGGGGCAGGGCTGGCATGGCATGCTGGTGTCAAACCCTGGCTGCTGCACTCTGCCTAAGCAGGCACTTTAGTCTGCTGAGCTATCAGGCCAGCCTACCCATTTCTAGTTTTTACAGAGCTCACAGCTAAGGTTTGCCTTAAACTTCAAAGGAGACTTTGGACTTGAACTTTTCAGCAGTGCTGGAACTGTTAAGACTGGCAACTCTGGACTCTGGGGGGCTTGCCAGGTACCTCAGTTGATTAAAGCACATGATTTGGCAGTCACTCAGGCACTGGAGACTGTGATTTGATCCCCACCTCCACATGGAGTATGACACCTGCTCTTAAGGCATCCTAAGCCAGCTTTAAAAAAAAAAAAATCCTTAGGGCCAGGGAGATAGCTCAGTGGAATAAGTGCTTGCCTTGCAAGTGCAGGGTCCTGAGTTTGATCCCTGGTACCACAAAAAAAAAAAAAAAAAAAAAAAAAAAAAAAAAAAAAAAAAGGACTGGTAACTCTTAGAGATGAACAAAATGCATTTTGTATAATGAGATGGACATGAGTCTTTTGGGGCCAGGGACAGAATGCTACAATTTAGATGTTAAATGTCCCCCCACAAGTCTCATGTATTCAGAGGCAGAAGTTTGGGGAGGTGATTGGATTGTGGGGCTGAATATGTTGTCAGGAGGTAGGGCCTAGTTGGAGGTGGGTCACTAGAAGAGTGACCTGGAACATTGTCTTCCTATTCCTGGCTCTTGCCTTCTGGCTACCATGAAATGAGCAGGTGTCCTTCTATCATGATGTTTCTGCATCACAGCCAGCTGACCCTGGATTGATCTCCCCCAGCATGAGCCAAAATTAAACCTCTTCTACTGTTAGTTGTAGGCTGTGTTTGGCAATGGGGAAACTACCCTCTGAATAGGGAATAGAGGTGAGAGTCAGGAAGGGCGGGATGAATCAGGGTTTGTCTGGGAGAGTTTAATCAGAAGGAGGAGTAAATGTGATAATCTTTGGCTAAGTGTTGGGCATAACTTACATTTTTCATGCTTTAGAGGTCCTCACTGTAGACTCAGGCATAAATCTGAGGGTTCAGGAAGCCCCCAGAGATCTGCTGTGTATATACAACCTAGGCTCAGTATGCAATGCTCACAAAGGTGAAGCACCCTGCAGAGGTGTGCTAATCCATTTTCCGTCACTATAATTAAATTTCTGAGACTGAGTAATGTGTAAAGAAAGAAATGTAGTACAGTTTTGGAAGCTCACCAGATTATATGGTGCAAGCTCTGGTGATGTAGTACGTGGCATTACAATGGTGGAAGTGTGTATGAAGAGAAGTCAGATGGTGAGATTGGATGCCAGTGAGGGAAAGGAGCCAGGCACACTCTATAATACCTTGGTTTCATTCTCACTTCTCTAAAGAAGTTCCATAAGAACTGCCTTAATCCCTTGAGGGCAGTGTTTACCCCACCTCTGTAGTAATCCAAGGACCTCCTGGGCTTGCCTTAATGTTTCCACTACCTCTTAATGTAGCCACCCTCAGGAACAAGCTAACACATGAACCCTTGGGGAACAGATTCAAAACATAGTAAAAGGCTGTCGCTTATCCTGAAAATATTTCCTGGCAGCCAACTAGGTGGTGGTACCCTGTTTGAAAAATGAAGAGCCTGAGGCCCAGAGACAAAGACCTCTCTCAGATCACTTGGCTACAGGTGGTGGTTCGGGAATCCAAGTGCTCTCGCTGCACTCTCCTTGTTAATCAGCTCGCACTGTGTGCACTGTTCCCATCTTTTGCAAATGTGCCACCTGTTTTCAAAACAAGAAACTCTGTGCACACAACCCTGAAACTGCTGAGAGAATACACTTGCCCGCTGGAATGATTTTTCCTATGTAAATAGGCACGGGCATACTGTGAAGAGGCCCTCCTGAGCCACTCGAGCCAAAAATAGTGCTTTGGGCACTAAAAGCTTTCACTGTTTGGGGAAACTTAAAAAAAATTGAAAAATAAATAGTTAGATAATGCCAGCATTTATTATAGGAAGTGTTTAAGATCCCATACAGGTTGGAAGCAAACTTATTTTTAAAAATCCTTTATTTTATTTATATAACTCATAGGAAAATCTTACCTTCCAGCTATGGGATATTTAAGGGGTGAAATAGGTTCCTTCACAAATCTGAGAGTTTGTCACAGGGAACATTTTTTTTTTCCTGTACCAGGAATTGAACTTAGGACCTTTGCACTTGCCAGGCAGGCACTTGTGCTACTGAACCATCTCCTGTTCCAGGGAATATTTTTAGGTTAATAGACCTCAATGTCACTTTGCCATAGCACTTTCCTGCCTGCTGTAGATAAAGGCTGAACAGTGATTCAGAGCATACAGGATCAGCTATAGTTTCTAGGTAGCTTTGAAGTGGTACCAGAGCTGGAACAAAGACTTTTATTGACTGGTGCAGGGTTGTGGGGTTTGGGGCCAGACACCAGTGAGAGCTAGGGGCAGTAAAAGGGGAAAATTAGATGTAAGTGGTATGTCTTTCAGCTTCCTTCCCCTCCTGGAGCTTCATTACTATCCTGTGTAAAATTGGAGAGGTCCAACAAGTACCTTAACCTTAACCTAGGGGCTGGGTGGCTTTGACACTCTTTTGATCTGTGGCCACCTGTTTTCTACCTTCAAAACCTCCTCATCCTCCACAGAATATCAGGATCAAAAGGAAAATAGATTACCAACCTTGGTGATGTGTGAAATGAACTGTGGGTGAGAGGATGATAAGTATTTCCTGAAGTAGATAATTCTACTATGTTCTGTATAATAATCTCCCTGTTCTTGGGAAATACAGTGTGGTACCTGGTGGCTAAGAGACATGATTTCTTCAATTTATTTTGAAATTATTTAAAATTATATATATATATATATATATATATATATATATATATATGGAGAAAAATATCAAATAATAACAATTGGTGACACTGGGTCACAGGGAACTTTTTTTTTCCTGTACCAGGAATTGAACTCAAGACATTGCACTTGCCACAAGGTTTTTCAGTTCTTTGAACCATTCTTGTAATTCAAAAAAATTTTATTTTAAAGGCAGGGTTTTTTCTATGTAGTACTGCAAGCTGTCTTTGAACTTGCTTATATAACCCAGGATGGCCTCAAAC
Source organism: Myocastor coypus (assembly GCA_004027025.1). Lineage (NCBI taxonomy): Eukaryota > Metazoa > Chordata > Mammalia > Rodentia > Myocastoridae > Myocastor > Myocastor coypus. The sequence goes on along the minus strand of PVJA010051380.1, from coordinate 244 downwards.
TCATAGCAATCCTCCTATCCCAGCCCCCTGAGTACCGGGATACTAGGCATGTGTCACCATGCTTGGCCCTAAAAACTTTTTTTTTCAGGTTTCATCTTTTTTAATCAGTTCTGAAGGACATTCCAAACATATGAGACACAAAAGAATTTTTTTCTTCCAGTATTAAAAAAAATGACATTCACAAACATTTTCAAGTTCTTATATTCATGATGGTAGATCTTCAATTAAAAAAAAAAAAAAAAAA
>PVJA010051379.1:0-12843 GCA_004027025.1 Myocastor coypus | reverse complement strand
AAAAAAAAAAAGAAAGGGGAAAAGAAAAAAAAAGTAATGTTGATTTAAAAGGGTTAATGTTTAATTGTTTGATCAATCTTATATACCTATATGTATTAGTCTAAACTGATCTGATGATGAAAATATGTAATATAATCATTGTTAAATTTAAACAATAAAAATATTAAATTAAAAAAAAGAAGAGCTTGGAGTCTTGGAGTGAATTTTTTATTGTTGTTGTTGTATTTTAGGGAAGGGTCTACGGGGTGTTCAAGGTCTCACTACTGGATCAAACCCATAGTGACCCGCCTGTTTGCAGCCTCCCAAGAGCTGGGATTACAGGCACATGCTGCCACATCCAGTCTCAATTGCTGTCTCGCAGTACCTTGAGGGCAGGGCCAGCATGGTGGGCCTGGGGAGAAGTGAAGTATTTTAAGTTATGAAAGAAAATAACTTTCAACCCAGATTGTCATATTCTGCAAAATTAACTTTTGAAATTATTTAGAAGTAACATACTTCTATGACAAAGAACAACAAAAGCAATTCATGACCATCAAGCCAATGCTTCAAAGTATACTGAAATATATTCTAGACAGAGAGAAAAATGACCACAGTTCTAAGAACAACATTAGAAATAAACCACCAGGCAAGAGAACAAATGAACAGATTTGAAGTTAGGGAACCACCAGCAGGAAAATAACATGACACAGATAATGACCTCAGTTCACCTATCAATCAAAAGAAACAGACTGGCAGAAGAGGTCAAGAAACAAATTGTTGGGGGGTTAGTGCATTTTTTAATCGCAGTCTCCTATTGGATTCTTGCGGAAAGTGCAGGACTGGGATCATGACCTTTTCCTCTACCCTTTGTCTGCAGGGAAATGTGTCAGCTTTCACAGAGACTCTCAGACTTACATACACCATGCAGCATGGCTCCTCCAGCGGAACAACTGCGTTTCCGCCTTCCCTAGGGCCTGCGTCTCTGCCTTCCGTCTGTTTTCCATCTCTCACACAGTGAGTTTGCCACTCCCACAAACTGACGTGTTGGTTCAAGAAGTTTAGGATGCTGTTTGTTCCTTTACCCTTTGTTGTCATGATTAATGATTGCAGTCAAAATCCAGCACTAAATTGTTCTTTTGCTTTTGTGCAGGATTAAGTATGACCGGAGACCCCAAACAGCTTGAAGTCAGAAGTAATGCGCATGTGTTTATGAGTCCCACTCCTCTCCTGAAGTTCAAGATCTCTCAGTGAGGACTGGATTTGCACCTTCCTCTATGACTTTATCTTATAGCTGTGCCCTATTTGTCATAAGGAAGCCACTGACTTCTTTCAGCTGTTCTCGTAATTGTGCCAGATTCTCATCAGCAAACTGTCATTTGTTTTCTGTAGGTGCTCCGTTTGGTCTTTTAAGGTGGAGAGTTCTTTATTTTTATGTATATTTATATTTCTCTCTTCTCATTTCCTGTTCCACTTTCCTTTGGTGCAGTATTAAGTCGCTGTTGGGACAACATTTTTTTCCTTCTCTATTTCTCCTTTGATTTCCTTCTTCAGCCAATTCTCTCATTATCTTGTTTAGTTTAGTGTCTGAAGTTCTGTGCTTCTGCTCCACTTAGGGTTCCAATTGCATTTTATTATGCAGCTGCTTTTCCAACTTGTAGACTGTTTCTTTTCTGTGAACTTTCTGTGAATTTTTATCGATATTGAAGATAATTCTGATATCATTAAGATTTAATAAACGTAAGTATTTATGTTTGCTAAAATATGTTTACTTCTATAGCTTAGTGGCACAGTGTCTGCCTGAGAAGTGCAAAGTCTTGACTTTGACTCCCCATATCATAAAGAGGGAGAGAGAGAGAGAGAGAGAGAGACAGAGAGAGAGGAAAAAGAAAAATTAGTTGATTATCAATGAAAACTTCAGGAATAGGGAATGTTTTAATTAATTAGTTAATTAACTAATTATTTGGTATAGGCTATCATGACACAGCTGGAACTTGTAGTGATCCTCCTGCCTCAGTCTATATAGGTGTACACCACCATCCCAGTTTCAGTGGGTGGCTCGGCATATGCCTCGGGCTCTGGGACCAGCATGGCATGTGGTGGTAATGGGGATCGAACCTGGATCCTTGCACTTGCCAAGCATATGCCTATACTACTGAACTATCTCCTCAGCCCAGGAATAGGTAATGTCTATTCATCTCTTTTTTCTTTTCCTAAATCATCAAACTTACTAACACTAGTGTTGCTACTTAAATCAGGTACAACTACTACTACAGCATCTCATGATGCTGCGCAAGCTCACCAATTATTTATCCAATGAAAGAATCCATGTGCAGTGGTGTATCACCTACACATATTTCATACCAATACCCCAAATGACCGCCAGTTACATCTTTACCCATAATGACCACCTCTTTTAGGATTTTAATACTGCAGGGAGATAGAGTCAAGTGTTCCAACAGCTGTGTCAAGGCTACTACACCTTCTTTGTTCATCTTCATACAAGTATCAAGATCTTCTAGCTTCAGATACCCAGGTCTACTCCGTAGCATGTTAGCTGTGTTCATATCTTTGTGAATAAAACCCCTGGCATGGATTGCATGCACTGTGAGAGCAACTTCTACAGAGCCGCATGGTACTCACGGTTCAAGCACCTCATAGCTGTTTTGAGAACGTACAAACTCTCTCCAGTAGCACATACTCCTTCACTTCCCTGTCATGAGGCCACCTCAGCAGGTTACCTGGGAAGGGTACTGAATGAAAGGCAATTTGCAAAGGGTGCCTTGTCACCCCACATGCTGGGGTTCAGCATCATCTAGCTCCCAGGTCCATTTTTCCTGCTCATCCCCTGCCAAGAGGTTGTACAGGGTGCAGTGCCCATGGGGTAGGACAGTCAGTACCTGAGCAGACTCAAAAGGCATAGGCTGAGGTGGGGCAGGGGCTGAGCAGGATTAGAATGGACTTTAAAAACAAGAAGTGCCTTCCATTGAGTTTTAGAGTTATGCCAGCCATCCCCACAGTCTAACTTCTCATTCTCTTCCTCTCATAGCTGTCGCCAATCACTGCTCATGCTTCCTCCCCACGTGTCTTAGTTACTTTTCACTTATTGTTGGGACAAAGTATCTGACACACCAAATGAAGGAAGGAAAGGTTTGTTTAACTCATGGTTTTTGGAGGTTTCAGTCCATATGCTGCTGGCTCCAATGAAAACTGGCAAATGGTAGAGGGCAGCAGTTCACGGTGAAAGAAAACAGCAAAGACAATAGAGAGAAGTGACAGCTGTGGCATCTAGAGAATCTCTCTTCCTTCCATGCTGAATGAGAAGACCAGACTTCCTCAGGGAAAGTGCTGCCAATCACTCTTCCTTTACATATCCACTAAATGCTGAGTCACTCTAAGGAGGGTGTCCATGCCCTAGGGAGGGGGTGTAGAAATATGCAATATCCATGCTCTCCTCTTGCACATATTGAAGATGTTTACAAAGAAAGAACACTGGCTCTCTGCTGAGTCACCTAAACAAACTTCTAAACTTCTCAGGTTGACACAATATGACAACCACTATACCATGTAATCTTGAGTCCACATAGGCTCAAATGGTATATCAGTCAGGGTATAGAGGAACAGATATAACACAAAATGTACAAATGCATAAGAAATTCTAAAATTAAGAAAAAGAAAATGATAAGATTGGCTTATGATGCTCGGCCACAGAGTTGGATGAGGGAGCAAGCAGAGGGTCTGCACACCAGAGCCTGAAGGATTTAGTTTAAGTGCTGGGGCTCACTGTAGTGTTTTGTGCAAGTCTGTATCAGGAGGCCGATGGATCTGTGATGGAAGGCTGATGAGTCCATACGAGAAGGCTAAAGCATTCAGGGTTGAGGCTGAAGAGTCTGCACTGGAAGCAGGGAGGCGACGTCCAAGCTGAGTGTGAGACTGGAGCTCCTCTGAGAAAATGTAATGCTCTGTCCTTAAAAAAATTATAACTTGTAAGTGAAGAGTCACTCTAGGGTGGGGCCTCCGTACCCTAGAATGTGGAATGGTAGAGCTGGTCGAGTTCACCTTGATTTCTTCAAGCTGACACAATCAATCAACCCCTGTAGATGGATCAGGTGGAATTTCACAGACAGGAAACCCCAAGAACTTCAGCCCCAGTGATTGGCTTCTTGCACTTTATGTACTGCTTTATGGATTAACTCATGTTGTGTTGGTTTGTTATTTCTTTTGTTTTCTCAAATTCACTCGTAAGATTCTTAACATATTTGAGCTTATTCGCACCCTTTAGATATTATGAACAATGCCACAGTGACCATTGTTGTGGAAGTTGTGGTGAGCAACCCTCTCTTCACTAGATCCTAAGGTGTAGGCTTTCTGGGAAATGCTGGGGGCATCTTTACATGCATTGATTAACTACTTTTTCAGGAGATGTGTCTCTTCAGGTCCACTGACCACTTTTAAAATTGTTTTATTTGGCTATAATTTTATCATACATACAATTCAAAAACATATTTTGTTATTCTGAGTGATTTTTCTTTACTCTCTTGATAGTATTATTTGTGATGTAACAGGTTTCAATTTTAATGTCTTCAGTGGGTATGCATATGTTTATTTGGTTGCTCCTATGTATGGCTTATATTTCTTAAGGAAACATTTAAAATAAGATGAAGATTTATTCTTTTATTTTCTTCTTAAAGTTCCATCATTTTAACTCATACATTCAGCTCCATTGTTTACTTTGAATTGCTTTTTTGTATAGGGTAAGAAATAGGTCTAATTTTCTTCTTTTGCAAGTAGAAATGTCTCAGCAACATTTTCTGAAAAGGGACTATCATTTCCCTGACTGGCTTGTGCTCCTTGTCAAAAATTGTTTGATCACAGTTATGTGCATTTAATTTTGAACTATTCTGTGCCACTCTTCTATATTCATTCTATTCCCATAACACATTGTCTTAATTATTGCGGTTTGTAATAAGTTTTGAAACTCAAAAGATGTGAATTTTCTAGACTTGCTTGTTTTATTCCACAGGTAGGCTAGTTTTAATCTCTTGTGATTCCACATCAACTTTGGCACTAGTTTGCCAACGCTAACAGCTAATGTGCTCTCCACAACTTTGATGAGGGTTGCATCTGTATATCAATTTGGGAATTTGCACCATTTTAACAATGCTAGGGCCAGTGATATAGTTCAGCAGATTAAGTGCTTGCTGAGGTAAGTGCAGGGGCCAGGGTTCCATCCCGGCACTGCAGCCACACTGGCCTTGTCCCCAGCGGTGCTGAGCCAGCAATGGAACCTGAGTGTGGTGACACACACTTGTAATCCCAGCACTAGGGAGGCAGAAATCAGGAGTATAGCTATGAGACTGAGCTGCGTAATGAGACCCCGCACAAAAACAAAGAAGCACCGTTTAACACTATTAATTCTTTTGATTCATGAACATGAGCTGCATTTCCATTTATTTAAATCATCACTTTCTTTCACTACACATTTTGGTAATTCTAGTTTTATCTTTTTTAAAAAAAACCTGATTTCAAAAATAATAAGTTCCTACATTTTATCCTCTCTCTCATTTATTTCCACTGTGATGTTGATCTATTTTATTTTCCTTCTCATTCACACTACTGTTTTCCAAGCCTGAGTCCCTCTCACAGAGTGCTGCTCTGAGGTCCTCGCTCCAGCGCAGGAGGCACAGCCGCCTGGCCAGCTGAGCATTGCTGCCATCCTCGTGTCCATTCAGCATAGGGATGGTGTTTTCCTCTTCATTTATCTCAAGGTGCACACTGATTTTCCATGTGAATTCTCTTTGGCTCACTGGTTCTTGTGAAATGTTGCTCATTTTACGTAAATTTGCCAAAGAATTTTACAACTTCTCTTGCCTTGTTGGCCTGGATGAAGGGGAAAGCAAGTGGAATCTACAGGAAAACCTGGTGGAGCATGGGCCATTCTGCACATCTTCAGCTCACTGCAGTCTCGTTAGCTCTGCAAGTGCTGTGTAGCAGGCACTCCGCTGGGTTTACTGAAGTAAATGAAACTGAGAAATCAAGAAAAGCAGCTAAGTATGCCAAGTGCTAGAGGCCAGGAAGTGTACATGGCCACCAGGAGAGGGAGGTCGAAGGAAAACCTCATGGAGACACCTCGCTGAGACAGTACGAGTAGGAATTAGCCAAGAGTAGGAAGAGTGCATATAGCCCACAGCTCTGAGAGCTGGAGCCACGTTCTCCCCTGGGATCACACAAAGGGACAGATGTACTGACAGGAGCATGCAGACACCTGCCTGGTGCTGTCCTCTGCCCTCTCTAACACTGTGCACGGCCTCAGGTGTCAGTTGGTCCAAGACACGAGAGCCTTTCCCAAGTCCTCTCTTCGCTACATCTCATGCCTCCTTCCCCAACTGGTGACAAGTTTGTGCCATGGGATGACAAACACAAAGACAGGAGTCCCGTGAAAACTGTCTAACATGTCCTCATTCAAGGAAACTTGCATTTGTGTTTAAGCAGAGAGAAGACACAATTCTTTTATTGAGTGATGAATGGAGAGAGTGCAGGGAGCAGAGACAGAGAGTGCATGTGAGGTACCTGGTTGTGAGTGGGGTGCCTGGGGACAGGCAAGTAAGGGCGTTGGAGAAGCCAGCTTGGTCCTCTAGGGCACTGACCTGGAGGGTGGGGACTTGGGAAGGCTGTCTGTGGTGAAGAGCAGCCTGGCAGCCGGAGCCTGAGGCAGTGGGAACTGTGCTCATGAGGCCCAGCAGTGCTCACGTTGCTGGGCGAGCGAGTCACCCTGGCAGCACCATGGGGAGCAGCCCAGGGAAAGGCCACTCTGGCCTCTCTTCCTTACCCCAGGGTGTGGCCATTTATGTCTGGAGAAGAACTGCATGCTCTAGTCTGTTCCCTTGGCACCATGTGTAGATGCACTGGGGTTCAGAGGAAGGGACCAGAAGTGACCCAAGTGTCCTCTGATTCCATGCTACTTAGAAGGGGGACACTCATCTGGAAGTTCAGTGATTTCACAACACCCAGGCATGTTCAAAATGTTAACAGGTGAAAATATCTTCACTTCATTTTAGAAATTATGAAGCAAACTAGCATTTAAGCATAGGATAATTAAATAAAATAAATATGCTGCCTCAATAAGATTAAGATTTATTATCAGAAAGCTCTGAAAAGCTTTGGAGTTATGAAATGACACTTGGAGATGTTAGGACATAATGTGAAATAGAAAAGTGGGGTAAAATACTGAAGACAGCAATGGTTTTTGAAATGAAGTGATAACACATTAGTGGCTTTTGCAATGATTAGCAGTTCGTGAAGAATTTTTTTTTAACAGAAAAAAATAGGAACAGAATTTATTACAATTAGTGAGAGTGAGTATTATTTTGTGAATCTTTTTTTTGAGCAAACCAAAATCTGCAGGTTTGGGCTACAGCCAAACAAACTCCAAAAGGCATATTATGTTTTCAAACTTTATTAAAAGTACCTATGTTGAAAAGAAATACACGATGTCAATATGTTAAAAAGGTTGGCTTCTGAACCTGGGCTTATTGGCTGTTATGGTTGTGCCTAGGTGTACCCCCAAAGCCTCATGCAGTCTTGGGCAGCTTCTGAAGTTTGTGATGGATTATTGTGGTGAGGATGCTGCACCTGCCCTGGGGCAGCTAATTTGCATTACGGTGTAAGGAGGGGGAGGGGCTGCTGGATACCTGAGCTGCTGCCACTCCCTTCTCTCTCTCTTTTGCCATCACCATGAAAGGTTGCCCTCTACCATGTGCCACTCTGACTTGGAGCTGGCTGAGCAGGGACTGAAAACCTCCAGTAACTGTGAACTGAATAAACCTTTCCTTCCTTCAGTTTGGGAATTGGATATTTGTCCCAGCAATGAAAGAAGAGACATTGAGACACTGGTGGTTTGTGTTTTTTTAGCTTTGCTTTTCTGAGACTTTCAACTTTTGTAGAAGGACACATCCACTTCATCTGTAGGAAACCAGCTGTAAACCCTAGTGTAAAATAAGAGGAAGGTAACACATTGGTCATCACTGGAAAGACAGCTCCTTGGTGGGATTGCTTTGCCTCACCGTGATGTGCTTTGTAAGGTATAAAAGGAGTTTTCTTAAGGCATGCTTTTTTTTTTTTTCTAGAAATATTGTTTTTTAAAATTTTTTTAATTTTTATGTATTTATGTATATATGTATGTATGTATGTATGTACGTATTGTCTTTTTGAGACAGGGTCTGGCTGTGCAGTTCAGGCTAGCCTTGAGCTCACTTTTGTAGCCTGGGCTGGTCTCAAACTCGCACTGATCCTCCTGCCTCAGCCTCCTGAGTGCTGGGATTACAGGCGTGCGCTACCATGCCCGGCTCTTTTCTAGAAATATTGTTATGATCGTTTTAAGGTAGGAAAGCAAGAGGCTGAAGAAGGGCACACTTGTTTTCTATTGCTGCAGAACTGATGGCATAAACTTGGTGGCTGAAAAGCACACATCTCGGCTCTGTAGGTCAGAATTTGGCACCACACGTATTTCTCTGTGCAGCATCAAGGAAGGGGCTGCAGAGCTCAGTCCCTGGATTTTCTTCCAGGCTCCATGGTTCAGCAAAGCCAACCTTATGGCAGTAGGGGTGAGGGCTGAGGTTTTCTTCTCTTGCTGGCTGCTGGTATGTGCTGTATTCAGTCCTCAGAAGCCTCTACATCTCGCAAGTTAGTAATGAGAGACCTCTGTAAAGCTGGGTCCTCACCCTTCCAATTTCTTCTGCAAGGAAGAGCTTAGGCCTTTGGAAGGCTGCATGTCATTGGCTCTGACCACCAGAGGCTAATGTTGTCTCCGTAAGTCAGCTGGCTAGAACTTAGCTCACATACATCATCTCTTCCCCACGTTAAGGTTAATGGGATAGCTGGCAAATAGTCCTCTGGGCATGTGGGACCGTCTTAGTGATCCATCGACCACCAGCTGTTCTGAAGGATGCAACCTGGTGCTGTTGCTCTGACTGCTGCATTGTGTGGGTAACACGCATGAGTCCAAAGCAGGTCAGTGAAAGTGAAAGCTAACAGCTATTGATATATTCATTAGTCCATTCTTTATAATCTTATATCATTTATTTGTTAACTGGCTCATCTATACATTGGTCCAGGACTATTTTCCGGGCCTCTCTGATGTGCCAATAGAGCATATGTAGGTCAAGTGAGGATTCCTACGTTCCAGGAGAAAATGAGACCCAAAAGGGTTAAATGTACTATTTCTGGTCCCAGGCCTTCGAGTGGCAGGGTTGGAATGCATACCAGTCCCCTTTTGTCCCCTATTCATTAGCACATGTTCATTTTCAGATTGACTGGCTGGGCCAACAGTTGAGATGCTGAATGATTTTCAAGACTCTAGCACACTGAAGGACTTACTGTACTTTTGACAAAATAACAATGGCTCTCTGCATTGGTCTGAGGTTGTATCCCCATGAGAAGTATTAAACTTAATTTTGGCATTTAGAGGTGGAGCACTGGGATGTATTTAAGGTAAATGAGACTATATGGGTGGGATCATTGGCCAGTGGGAAGTGGTCTATAGGCCTTCTAGGAAGTCATGGTATGATATTTGGTCTCACCCTGTGATGTGCTGTGTTCATTTGCAATTTTGGGGTGTAAAATGCCTTGCGAGATGAGGCTGCTTGATCATTTTGTACGTCTCCACCTTTGTGAACTGTGAACAAAGAAAACCCTTATTTTTGAAAATTATTCAGTCTGTGGTACTGAGTTAAAATGAAAGGACAGAGACCTTACCATCTCAGTGTCATGGCAGAAATCCCTCTTCTGTCCTGAGGCTCTGCTCTTTTAACCAAGCTCCTCACTCCCGTGGTGCTGTAAGAAACCCTGGCCAGGGACCAGTGACATCACATCCAAAGAACACTGAAAGAAGGCCCGGGAACTCAGCCCTTAAATAAGTCAAGGTGAACCAAGTTCATCAGTAGCAGCTTGGAGTTTAATCAACACCTTTAAAGGCCTTGATCTTTGCTAGGGTTTAGCACTTCTCATTCCAGATAGGCAGCTGTGACAATCATGTGAAACCAACGTATTCATCACACTTACTTTTCTCTATCTGTGTCATTGTCATTGACCCATTCATGCTTTTTATTCACCCCATACAGAAGAGTGGGCTTTCTCCTGTAAAGCAGGAGTGCTGAATGGCCCCCCAGCATGACCCAGCCTCTGCTCTCCACCAGCTCACAGCAAGTAACAATCTAACATTCTTTACTTTGATTTTATTTTGAAAAAATAAAATTCTTGGAGGAATCTCATCAAGCCTCTTTTGTATCAAATGACTGCTGATTTATATGTCTGCACAGAATTCTAGGCTTTCTTAGCCTGTGAGTTAAGAGGAAATTAGGGAGACTGGATGAAAATCAGCCCGACTTCTCTCTACATGCTGTTTACCCCACCTGACACAGTTTTACTGGACTCCTTAGTGTGCTAGAAATTGCAGGGTGTCAAGCTGAGTAAGGCAAGGATCTGCCCTCAACCTCTGGGGATGGGGCTTCAGGATGTCTGCAGTACAAGGAAGTGGTAATAAGCATCATGAGAGGAATGAGCACTTTGAAAGCCAGAGAACTACAAATAGCTTCATGGAAACCACCTCTTCCCCAAGAGTCTCCTGGCTTTGGCTCCCACACAGCTGTCACTGTCTCTGCCATAGCTAACCTTCCATCATGCAGCCCTGCCACATCCTCTGTTTTTCCCTTTCTCAAGCTCTTGTCAGGGCTTCCCTACTTCTCTGGGTGCCATGCATGAAGCCAAAGCAGAGCCAGGTTTGCCTCTGTGGAGGTTGCATCCCAAGACCCCCAGGGATGCACAGGACTTTAGATAGCATCGAACCCTACATACTCAATGTTTTACTCCCATAGTACAACACATGAGAAAGTGTAATAAATCAGGCACAGTAGAAAATGAATAATAAATGGCTTGCCATACACTTTAGCAACCCCAACACATGACTTTTGTCTTTGCTTATTGAAAACCTTCACCTTTTCATTTGAAGGGGGAACTTGATGACCTTTGTTTGACATATTCAAGTTACTAGCATCATGACTACTGTCATGCTTTGATGCCATGATTATGTAAAATAAAGCTTGCTTGAACACAAGCACAGTGACACTAGGGCAACTGATTTGACACTCCAGATGACTACCAGGTAATTGACAGATGGGGAATGCACATAGCATCTGGCTACAGTGAGTCTGGAAAGTGACCCAAACAACCATGTGTTAAACTATCTGTCTCCATTTTGGGTGGCAGGCTCATCTGGAAGAGGTGAGTTTCCTGGCCAGCCTGTGAAGGGTGCATCCTATGGGTGGGACCTTCCAGTGTCTAGCTGTCTTCTCCTCCCTCCACTTCCTGCTGCTGTGAGGTAGAAAATTTCCTCCTCTATGCTCTCCTGCTGAGACTCTTTAGCTAACATGGGCATAAATCACATCCCAGGTGGGATGAAGTGGCTTCTCAGAATGTTATAAAATGAAAATCTTATAAAATGTTTACTTCCACACTTTTCTATCTGATATCCTCAGACCATCACTGACCATGGGCAACTGATACCTTAAGAAGCAAAACCAGAGGCAAAGTGCAACCAGTGTGCATCAAAGCAAGAAAAAACAGGACGTGCTGGCTCCCCAGCAGGACACACCATAGGAGCTCCTTTGCTCTGTAAGGCACATTATGGTTAATCTTGTGCTATGCTTGACTTATAGATTAAACTTTCTCATAGAGGGTGTGTGTAAGAAAAACATCACCATGCATGCAGGACTTGGTACTCTCCACAGATCTGGTCATCTGCTAGAGTCTTGGACTGTGTCCTTTGTGGAGGAAAGAGGGCTCCTGTCTGCACTCTGGCTTCATCCGCTGGTCTTGTCACCTTCACCTTTCCAGAGCCCATCACTCTGAATTGCCAGGTATCCCTGGGATGAGCCCAGTGTCATGAATTCTGCCTGCCCTTCAGGTTGTCTCGAGGCTCTGCTGTGCCAAGGCACAGTGCCCACTCTGTCCATAGAGCTGTGCATGGGAGTCAGAACTCCTTTCTTGACACCCTCTGGCCCCTGAAAGACTGCCCACTCAAAGCCTGGACATATGCTGGAGTGCATAAGAGAAAATCATCATTTTTTTTTTTTTTTTTTTTTTTTTTGTGGAAAAGGCTTTCTACAAATTACTGGAAGAAAAGATTACAGCTTTATTGCTTCAGTCTTATGGGCCAGTGAACATACTGTGGTGAATGAATGAAGGATAGACTTTTTTGTTTTAATTTTTTATTTTGAAAGAGAGTATAGAACAGTATTAAAATAGAAATTACAAATGACATAGAATTTCACTAAACAAATAATGTGAATTTCGTAGTGTTGTAATGCATATATAGTGCTGTCTTCAAATTAGTTGCTCAAATTACCAAATATATGCATGCAAAATTGGAAGAAAGAAATATATAAGAAATTAAGAAAAAAAGGACAAAGAATTGAAAAAAAGGTGACAAAACAAATTAAGCATTAACTCCTGCAGTGAGCAACAGGGAGGAGTCTTCAGAATGTAGAGCGAGCTAAGGAAGTTCTAACCTCACAAGTTAACTTGCCGGTGTGTGCCACGTGCTGTCTTGATGCTCTTAAAACTCTTGAATAAGATTGAAGTTTTCTTAGCCACTGATGGAAAAGTAAACACTGGGCAAAGGAAATGAAGTAAATAAAATTACAAAGGTAGACACGTGTAAGGTCTACTTAGGAAAGGAGAGTCAGCATTCCATGTCTGCGCTTCCATATTGCAGGTCCAGTTGCACATAGAAAGTATTTGGGAAGAAGCGTCTGTACAAGATATGCGTGTAAATTTCTCTTGTCAGTATTCCCTAAGTAATACAGTGTGACG
>PVJA010051378.1:0-12862 GCA_004027025.1 Myocastor coypus | reverse complement strand
AGCCTCCCAGCAGCTTCTTCAGTTCTGCCTCTTACGCTGCTGGCAATGCTCCTCAGGTAGGCCTCCCACACCCAGCACCATGCTAGTTCAGTTCAGCTGAATGTGACAAGCTGACTACCAGCTGGCATCTGCCACTGCCTTGTTTGACGTGGCAAAAATCAGGAAAGACACAGATCCAAACAATGACCCTAAAATTAGATAAACAGCAATTCACTGACATTAAGGAATATTATGCATCCTTGAGTTACAGCTAGGCCAGTTACCTCTCGGGGAGACTCCCTGGCAAGGCCTCACTGAATTTTAATCATGACTTGCAGCAGCTAGTTAAAATTCCCAGTGTTCAGGGTGCAAAGCATGCTGTGGAAAACCACACCACAAACAAGACACACCCCAGAAAGGCACTGTGTGCACCTGTGATCACAGAAATCCGAAGACACCCTCAAGGGAGGAAGGAGTCAGAGCCTATGGCTGGAGGAATCAGAGCAGCAGGAAAAGCACTTCTTAAGAAAATGGGGATACACAAGGGAATGTGCGATCAGTTCCACATAATCCCGCTGTGAGCTGTGCTCAGGGTGTGGCGAGCAGGAACCTGAGCTCCAGTCCCCCGGCCCAAGGGGCAGGGTCCTCGTGGCAGCCTTAGCCCTACGCCACGTGGCCCCATCTTCAGTGCGGCTTGTTCTCCGACTCCAGAATACTCCCAGAGTATTCCACGTTAACGCTTGCCGACTCCCCTGCCCTCTGACTCGCTGTCACGCTGGTCACACTACTTTGGCCAGATTAACCTGGCACAGGCCGCAGCCCAGGGCTCTTCAGTCGTGGTCCCACCAGGTGTGCCCCCCTCTGGGCCCTCACCTCACTCCACCTCCTGCAGATGCGGATACCCCACTGGGCTTGCTGCGCGGGGCCCCATGCCACCAGGGTCTGCCTGGGACCGTGGGTCTGCTGCTGCCTCCTTCCCAGGATCCGTGGTGTCCTGGAGGTGTGCACCTGCACCAGCAGCACCTTCAGGGGCTCTGTGAGGGCCCAGAGGGGTCTTTTCTCTTTTCCTAAATGTATTTGCTACAGGTCTCACTATGCAGCTCAAGCTCGCAGTGATCTCTTTTCAGCCCCCCCCCCCCAGGGCTGGGATCACAGGCCTAGGTCTTGGTAGCTGGCTCAGTGTGCCTGGGGGCCAGGGCTAGCATGGCATGTGCTGCTGGAATCGAACCCCAGTCCCTGTGCTTGCCTAAGCAGGTGCTTAGTCTGCTGAGCTGTCTCGCCGGCCCTCCGAGGCCTCTTCTCAATCGTGATCCCCCCACCGCCCCCCAGGGAATCCACAGAGCCTCTGCAACCTTCATGTGAGCAGGTATCTGTGAGTTGCGTGCCAAGCTGCCAGGACACTGCTGGCCGTGCTGCTCCAGTGAGAAGCCCCTCCTGGCCCTGCCCCACACGCCACAAGGAGCCCCCGAGCTGCACAGAGCCAGAAGCTGCAGCACAGGCAGCCAGGCCCTGCTGGGCTTGGGCTTGCACACTGCTGGCACACACTTCCACGCTGGCCCCAGAGGCCTTGCCAAGAGTATTAAGCTCATGCTGGCTCCTCCAGCACCCTCCTGGCAGTGCTCACCGGGCATTCCCACTGAGCCTGAATCCAGCACATATCAACCACTTGTGAAGAGCTACTTAGGCACTGGTGGCGGTGCAGGGTCTCCGTGACTTGGCACCTACAGGACTCCTTGAAGCCCGCAGCAGCTCATCTGGGCCCTTGTCCTAGTGTAAGGGCCTGGTCACCTGCACACAGGTGGACTGTGGGCAAAGCGGAGCCCTGCTCCTACCACAACTCACCACCTGCAGCCCCCTGGAGGGTGGTGATCTTGCAGAAGCTGCACCCGGGACAGCAGGAACCACCACACTGACTCGGGAGCTCATTGTTACAAAGTCCCCTAGCTACAGAACGATAGTCATGCTCAGCTGTCGTACCTCCTGGCTCTTTAAACTGGCAAGCATTCCCCTGGTGCAGGCTTAGCCTAGGGACCATGCATACCAGAGACAGAGAGGTAAAGCTGGGCTTCTCCGTATGAGCATGGCTCAGAGGACACCACACTGGGCCAGGGCTAGAGAGCTGATCAGCTTACAACCAAGACAGGAAGGAGCCACGGGGCATCTCTGGGCAAAGTTTCCTCAAGTTTCCAGAAATCCAAGTGAAGCCACCTTGCTTTCAACAGGCCCTGCTGTGCACCCAGCCTTGGGATTCAACATTCAGCCAATTAATCAACTCAAGCTCTGACACAACAGATTCTGAGTAGGAAGCGAGTCTGCACTGCAGTATGGGACTACTGTTGCTGCTGCAAGTGCAACTCATTATTAAAGTTCAGGGCCTTAATGGACACAATCACATCCTGCAGCCCTGACGACCAGGGGTCCAAAGGCCTGGGGTGCTCAGAGGCAGAGTCAGAGTGTGCTTCTCTTGACCACAGAGGAAGCCTGCCCCTTGGTTTCACTTGGTGCCCAGGCACACGCCCCACTGCCCTCAGCCACCAAAGACCACCCTCGAGGTCACCCTGGCTCTGTGCAGATATCCCAGGGCAATCTCCACCCTAGGCCCAGAACTGAGTCACACCTGCAAGGTCACACACCCGCTGGGTCTGGGGACTAAGACAGGGACACTTTAGGGCCCCCAATTCAGCTTTCCATGGTTGCACAGCTGGAGCACACCATAAATAAGGGGAGAACACAGTTCTGGCCCAGCATCCAGAAAAGAAAAGCTCCAGGGCCGAGGGCTGGCCACTGTTCGTGATGTGGACAAATCAGAACTCTGGACCTTCCCCTTTCTCCCAGAGGACATTCTGCAGGGATAGAAGTACACTGTCCGCCTGCAGGGGTGGTCCTGCCTCGTGGGGGCAGGGCCCTGTGCATGACAGGAGGACGGGATTCCTGGCGCAGGTGCTACCCCCAAAGCTGGATCCCTTTCTGAAGCCTGGCAGGGCCAAGCAGAGGCTGTATGCCTACACTTCTGGGTCAGCACCCTCTTGAACTGCAAACCCTGCCACCCCCCACTATCGTCTGTGCTCAGGAAGGGCTGAACAGCGGTGCCTGGACTGAAGGAGACCTCACAGCCGTGGCGTGGAGATGCCCCCCCTGCCCACCAGCATCCCCTGCCATGCCCAGACCAGGCAGCTCCTAGCCAACGTGGTCCCTTCCCCTGTCACTGAGGGCACAGCCAGCTTCCTTCTAGCTCTCCAGAACCTCAGCTCCACAGCCAAGCAGAGAGGCCACAGCAGTGAAAGAAGCCCTGGGGCTACCTAGCTGCCCACGGAGGCTATGCCCGGAGCCCGTGCTCCCAGAGCGCCCGCCACTAGCCCCCATTCCCACAGTCACAGGGCTGGTGGTGCCTGGCTCCTGGCTGGTTCTGTAAGGGAAGCTAGGGCTGAGGGCCTGCAAGGCCCAACTAGCCAATGGAGAATGATGGCAGCACCCATGAATTACAGCGGGGACCCAAGGAACCAGTGGAGAGGGACATGGCTTGAGCTGGTTACGAGGTCCCATCAGGCAGGCCTCCACACGGTGCCTCAGAGGCTCGCAGCCTCTTTGTCCCACTTCCACTGAAAACGGGAAGTCCAGGGGTCAAGCTCACCTGATGGAAACAAACAGCACTGCAGAGCAAGGGATTCTAGCAGCGCTGGCTGGACATCAGCTCGTCCACAAAGCCAGGCCACCTCAGCTGTCAGCTGCTCTACCACCTGGAGGGCAGTGACACAAGACAAGGGCCGTGGGGTGTGAGCTTCTGAGGAGGGATTCTCCTCTCACCCTGGGCAGGAGGCCTCAGGCCTACCAGTCACTCCGAAACACAAAGGCCGAGTACCCTGGCCTCCAGGGCCTTGAGACCTAGAGCAAAGCCCTGGCCCCACCTGGCTCCACTGAGGAGGACAGTGTGGCTTGGACAGGAGTCGCAGAGAGCCACACGGGATCATGTGCAGGACCCACGCTGTACACGGAGCAACCGAGGAAATGGATCCCACAGCAGGCCCAGGGAGGCTTCTGAGGGAGAAACGGGACAGCCGCCCTAGTGGACCTTGAAGACAGAGGCCCAAAAGGCCAGGTGAAGCCTTCAGGGACCTCAACTCACACCAGCACAGGGGTGCCTTGGGGGAGCTGCCATCCCACTGCAGAGAGCTCAGCTCTGGCACCCAGAGTGGCGGGCCCCAGACAAAAGAGACAAGGTACCCAGGAGCAAATCTGGGGGAAATTCCTGGGGGAAGAGGGAACTTAGACATATGCAGAGGTAGGAAGCAGAACTGCACACCGAGGAACGCTGACCTGCTCCAGGGACAGGTGTGGTGCCAAACCAGGAGTGACGGATGATGGGGGATGAGCCTGGCTGCGGTCTTGGGGAGCGATGAGGGGGTCTGAGGTCCAGAGAGCCACGGGCCCTCGGCAACATCTGCTTCCTTTCAGAAGCTGCCAGCGCTGCTCTTACACAGGCCCCAGCAGCCAATAGGAGCCTGTGGGGGGACCTGGCATCCTGGCACCCCGACACCCACCGCTGAGCAGGAGGCTGAGCAGGGAATGGAGGCAGAGGCCAGGCCGGGGGTTCCACAGCCCAAATTCAGGAGGCCACACAGCCAGACCGGGTGTGGCATGAGGGCTGTGGGCACCAGGAGGCCCAGCGGAAGCAGCTGACCAGGAAGGGGCACCTCAGAAATAACAAGAGGATGATGGGTGTGTGGATGGAAAGATGATAGACAAATGACAGCCAGATAGATACATGATAGACAGGTTAGCCAGGCAGGGAGGTGATACAGCAAGCCTCTAAAGACTTCCACAGCTCCCCCAGGGCCACGCGCACTCTGCATTTGGGGCTGGTGAACGCTGCACGTGTGCCTCTCCTGAATTCAGTCAACAGCTGGCTTTAGCCTCCAGGAAACCCAGCATCACAAAACCCACAGCAAGGTGGGGGAGGCAGAGCTGCACACCCACAGGCACACGTGCCACACGGAAGCTCCTGGACTAGAGGGGACCCTGGCCTGGGCCCGACTGCCTCAGCTCGTCATGTCACCTCTGGGCTCAAGGACCCAGCACCCAGCTGGCCCGAGTTGGGACTGGGGCGATGTGCTTATCCCTCCCTTTGGCATTAGGCCGATGCAGGGGTCACGGTGCAGCCCTGGGGCCCACCCGAGGCCACTGCTCTACCTGCTCCCGGCAGGGACTGCTGAAATGGGGCTGCGGCTCCCAACAGAACCAGATTCTGCCGCGCACAGGCCGCTGGTGCTGGGACTGGCACAGCTCAGGCTTCTCCCCTACAACAGGGTCAGTGCCCCACAGCCCCGCGCACTGGCTTCGGGAAGAGGCCGTACGTGCACCCTCACCTGCCTTCTGACCTGGATCCCCGGCCAGGGCACCTTTCCCGGGGCTCCTTCCTGTTTTCCTACCACAGGGAAGAAGGCCTCATTTTAGCAGAGGGCCCAGGGGAACTCCATCATGGCCATGTGGAGCAAAAGCCTGGACCCAGCCTTGGGCTGTGTGGAGTTGGCGCCGGGGAGCTCCGTGAAGAAAGAGAGAGAGAGAGAAGGGTCTCTCTGTCGCTGTCCCACCAGTGGGACGCAACAATCAACACCCAGCACTAACAGCAGGATTCACCGGGGCTCACGTCCCATCCCTGACCACAGGGTGGGTGGGTGAGCTAGGCCTCGTGGAGGAGAGCTGCTCACAGAATGGGAAAGTGGCCATGCCAGCCTCTGTCCATGACCCTAGTCCCTGAGAGGCCATCACCAGGTCAGGGGCATAGCCAGGAAGCAGACACAGCCCTGAGGGGGGCCTCAGGCAGCTTCACCCCATTCTGTCTCACACAGAAGACCCAGGGCACGGGGGAATTCAAGGGTCTCCAAGGCCCTTTGGAGACTTTCACAGTTTTCTTACCACTTGGGGGGGGGGGGGGATGCGGATATCCTCCTACGACTGGGCCCTGGGTCAATGTGACAGCAAGCGGCGTCAGGGGTGGGCAAGGAGGCTGAGAGGCTGGGAGCCGACCCACAGGAGCCATGAGAGGAGGCGGCAGGCGCCCTGTGCTATTTCTGCATCCAGTCGCGCCAGCTCCACCACTGCCTTTCTAGGACATGGCTTTTGGTTCCAAAAGTGCCAACCACAAGCGAAAAGGCTCTCAGCGCCAAGCACACTCCTCTCCCGTCAGCACTGTGCTCTGCTGGCCTGGGCTCCACTGCGACGCCCTCCAGAACCGCCAAGAGCAATGAGCACAGGATCAGCCGCCGCATGGCGGTGAGAACTCGAGCACCATGCAGCTGGGACGGTTCCACGCACACCCAGGGGCAGCAGCTCCCACCCACCACATCCTCTCCTGGGTCCTGTGAGTCTGCTCCCAGCCTCCCTGCCCACCCAGATACTGCGCACTGTCACGGCCATTCAGAACCTAGTCCCAGGACATCAATGCCCAACCAGGGGCAAGAGAACAGTGAAAACCTGCAAAGGGGTCAGGCAGCCATGGGTTTGCCAGCAAATGTGGCCCAGGCCACTTCTCATGGACCACGCAGACAGGTCAGGCCTGGATGCAAGACCATTCTGAGCAAAGCTTGGAGCCAGGGTCCCTGGGGAGCTGCAGGGCAGACACCAAAGCAGGACATGCATGCCATGTCCATGTGGGACTGTGCTGCCCGTGACACACTTAGGGTGCCCGCTGTGCCCCCCTACGCAGTGGTGATCTGGAAAGCCAGCTTCCGACAGCACTCCTGTCCCCTGTGCCCCAAGCTATTTCTGTATCCTGTGGCACCAGACCACGGCTCATCAGTCTACTTTCCCCACAGCCCAAGTGCAGTTGCTAACCCATTGCCCAACGGGGCACACAGGATACATTTAAATATTTCTTATCCAAGTTACAACTATCTCTATCCTATGGGGCCATCTGGGCTGCCACTGCTAGCTGGCTATGTTGCTGTCAACTCTTTTTTTAGAGTTCATGAATCAGTTGCCAATAAAGAGAAAAAGAAGTTATTGCCAAGACTGCCTTCCTCCCCTGCATTTTTCCCAGCAGGAAAACTGGCTCCCACAGTCTAAATGGACCATGCGAACACAAAACAGAAAAGATACCCAAGGCTGCAGCTCTGGAAATGTCAGCCTGTGGGGTAGACGCCGCGGGGGTGGGGTGGTGGCCGCCACAGCACAGCCGCAGCCAGGCCGAGCGCTGTGAGCCAACCCGCAGCCACCAGTGTGCACAGGAAGGGTGGCGGACACAGAGGGAGGCACCGGGATCAGCCTCCTTCCAGACCCGCCACCCGCATAGCACCCAGCTTGCCGGGGCTGAGCCCAGGTGCCACCCTATGCCACAGGAGAGGAGAGGAGCCAACCTGGAGAACACGACGGTGGGGCTGGCACAGGGAGACAGGGCGCCTGCTCTGCGGTGGATGAGAGGGTCACCCAGGCCTTGCGCACAGACCTCGGGCTCCACGGTGCCACAGTGCCGTGCTGGCTGGGAAGGACAGCTTTGTGCAGCCTGTGGAGCCCATGGCACGGCCTCTGGGTGGCAAAGCCCATATGGCTCACAGGGGTTTCACTCAAAGTGTGTGGGGTGCCAGGATGTATGGGAGCTGCCCACACCACACGCACCAGAAGAAAAGAGGAAACAAGCTCTGTCCCACAAGACTGAGTCCTGGTCCAGCAAGTGTGGGGTTCACAGCACTGAACTTGGGGGAGACAGACGGACGGATGGACGGACGGACCCAGAGAGGAACAGAGGAAGAGAGAGATACAGAGATAGAGACAGAAAAGGTGAGACACAAACACAGAGAGAAGCAGATAGAGACAGGGAGAGAGACGGAGACACACAGAGGGAGGACACTACCTGGCTACGACTCTGGTAAAGTTTTTACAAAACCACTTTTGCCATGTCAGGCAGCTGAAGGAAGTGAGAAATGACATCCTCCTCCACAGAGTGTCCCAGTGAGGTGAAAATCCTCAGCCTGAGCTCCGGAGCAAGAGCAGAGGCGAGCTGTCTGCATCACTGCCACCCCCCAGCACCCACACAGGCAGCAGGACCCACACTGACCGGGCCGCTGAAGGCTGAGGGCGGCCTGTGTGAGCAGCAGTGGCGTCTGGCCACGCCGCTGTCTTGGTAACGGGTGCGCGCCTCAGCCTTGCAGCTGCAGAGCCACTGTCACCCTTCCTGCCAGCCCCTTGGGAGTGAAGGTGGCATGACCCAGCAACCCCTGGCGATGCCCAAGTCATTGCTGGCAAACCCCGCTCCAAGAATCTCTTGTGACTTCTGTGGATCGGAGCCTAACGCTGAGACTGAAGGGTTCTGAAATTCACTTAGGAGACAGCGAGACACAGCAGCCCGTGTTACCCCGGATGTCCAGGACATCCAGAGAGGACCTTGGGGTGATCCCTGCCCGGGGGTGGGGGGTTAAGGGCCAAGAGGCCTGCTCCATACCCTGGCCAGGCAGGGGCTGCAGCACCCTTGGCATTTCCCCATCTCCTTCCTGATCCAGTCTGATTTGGATAAAGAAAAAGCTAGGTGCCTCCTTACCAGAGGAGAGACCTCCCAGCAACCAGACGGCGTGAGTCTGCTGCTGCCCCCATCACCCATCCTTGCCACCTGCGTTTCCACCCATGACCCCACCTGATGTCACACGGGGTCACAAGCCCCAGCACCCATTCTCTCTCATATCTGGGCCCTGGGATGGTGCTCCCCACATTCAGCATGGCGCCCTGTTGCTCCTCTGACCTGGGCCAATCTCAGACTCACTGAAGGGGCTTGAGCAGCCCTGCCCAGCAGCGGCGTCCTCTGGGGAGCAGTGCTTGGCCCAGAAGGAACAACTGACACCTGCCGCAACTCGGGGACCCGGAGGCCCTCACGCTGAGGACAAGACAGGCAGAGAGCGGACGTGCCGAGAGTCTGCACAGCAGGGCTCCCCAAGGAGCGGGTTCCTACAGCTGGCAGCAGGCGGGGTGCAGGGAGAAGCTCAATCGTTAACAGGGGCAGCTTTAGCACGGATGAGGGAAAGCCCTGAGGTGAATGGTGGTGACAGTTGCACAGCCTGTGATGTGTTTCACACCACGAAGTGTCCGCCTAGAGAGGGCCGCTGTAGGAAAGGCCCCATTATGTGTGTTTTCCACAGTGGCATGGCTGTGTTTGTCAGGCCGTGGAACTCACCTGAACCTGAAGGCCACAAGGAGAGGTGCAGGTGCACAGGGACTACAGCGCACACGGAGACCCAGAGTGCATGAGGGTGAACACCATAAGGGGCACGGCATTCTCCCTTGGTCCCCGGGCTAGGCAGGGGGTCAAGGCATGGGGGGAGCCTTGGCGACACAGCCCACTTCCTGCAGCAGGGGCTTCTTGCAGGTCCTCAGGTTCCAGGGTGAGGACCCACACCAAGCACCCAGGATGAGCGTGGACCACCCAGTCCCAGTTAGGGACCCTTTTTAGGTTGGGTATTTTGGCTTGGATTTAGCATATGCAGAAAATCATGTTTGTCTTTCTATGCCAAATTAAAAATATTCTCCGCCTCATCACTAAATTCCACATTGGGATTTAACTCGGATTAGGGGTGATCCTTGGGAGCTAATCAGATCTCAGGTGCCACCAGGCAGGAAGGCAGGTCTCAGGCGTGTCCAGGGACACAGCATGACGTGGTCAGGCCTCAGAGCAGCACTGGGCACCCACCCTCAGCCGCTCCTCCGAGGACCCCTGGCCAGATGGGGAGTGGCTCAGAAGCCCAGCTAGCCACCAGCACAGTGGGCGGCTGCTGTCAGTGTCGCCTGAGCCAAGCACGCTGGCTCCAGTGTGGAGATGCGAGGAGATCTATCTTGCAACAGAAGGGTGCCAGGGAGACCAAGTCCACACTGCCAGCTGACCGGTGTCTCTGATGCCTGCTGAGCCTGCCGGCCTCCCCTGGCAGAGCTGACTCTGCCCCAGACACCAAGCCCAGCCAATCTCCCATTTGGAGCCCTGGCTTGGGGACTGCTGTCCCAGGAATTTCTGGAACGCTTCTGGGGGCCTCTATGCTGAGCCTGGGCTGGTCGAAGAGAATCAGCACAGCCTGAAGGTGCTTACCCTGCAGCCACTGAACCCATCAAAGCACTGGTCACACGTCCTGCATGTGGGAAAGGTGCAAACCGGGGACAGAGACAGGGACAGGGCTTCCCAGGGCTATCCAGGGAAGACAGAGTGGGCAAAGCTTACCAGTGACATAGGCAGGGAGGCAGGGTGTCCACAGGGCACAAGAGCCAGGCCTGGTTGCACAGGGACAGAGGAAAACATCTCTATGTGGGAATGCATGTGGACTGCACCAGGCACTAGGAGGCTGCTCTGTGTGGTTGTGGCTGAGTCTGTGACTGCGCCGGGCAAGGGGGCTCAGCCAGAGCCTTGGAGTAGAGGTATGAGGGTGGAAGCCAAGGACGGTGTCCCCAGGACACAGTGGCAGGAGCTGGTAGGACCTCACAGAGGTCACTGGGGCCCGGCTGCACAAGGGACCATAGGCTCCAGTCCCCTCCTTCTATTTGTTCTGCCACATGCTCCCACCACCATGAGCAACACCAGAGCCCTGGGGCCCCTGTACCAACAGGAACCCTCAGAACTGTGAGCCATGGGGACCTTTCCCTGCAAGCTGCTGCTCGGGGGCTCTGTCACAGGGACCCAGGAAAGGGTCAGGGTCAGCCCCGTGTGCATCTGCAGGTATGGGGCCAAGAGCAAAGTGGTGGAGTACAGGGGGAAACCGCTCGCAGGGCCAAGCCAGGATGGGGCCAGGGCCAGGGCCACAGAGCCCAAGGTCAGGCAACCCCAAGACGGCACAACCTCAGTGGAAAAGGAGCTTGAGGAAGTGACTTGCGGGCCTTGGTGGAAGACGCAGAGCTCTGTGGGCCACGGAATGGGGAAGCGGGCAGTGACAGGCATGGCTACCAGGTCAGCACAGGGCTCCAAGTGCCCGGTCAGGGCTACAGAGTCCCCTCCCCACACATCAGAGGAAAGCTGTCTACAGCCAACACAGCAACAGCATGGTGCTGACTGAGGCCTTGAAGCCAGGCCACGTGGCCAAATGGGCTCTTGCACTCTGCCCTTCCCTCCTCCCTCAGGACCCCCTAGTGGCAGTGCTGGGGATGGCACTTGTACCCTGGCAAGGACAGGTATCCCAGAGAGGATGCTGTGCACTTGGGCCCAATGGGGAACTCGCCCCACCACCCTCAGTGCAGTGGCCCAGGCATCTCTGTGGCAGATGCAGTATCAAGCTTCCAAAGTGCCAGGTACAGGGCAAAAATCTGTGCCCAGGCCACCCAGGGAGTGGTACCTGAGACACCAACAGGGCCAAAGTTGCCACGCACTCCCTCCAGTCAGAGACGTACCACACTGGAGCACACATGGCTGCTCCCAGTACCGACCAAGCATTGACTCATCCAGCACCCGACTGGCTCAGGAAATGCAGGAAGCAGAGAGGGTCCTGCCCCCATCCCGTGCAGTACCCTCTGTCCAGTGGCACCAAGAGCTCAAGGGAGGAGTCGAAGGCAGCGCAGTCAGAGGTGGAGGGGCAGAGGAGCAAGGCCACAAACAGCGGGACCCAGCAAGGGTGGCAAAGGCTCAGGGCTCCCACCCAGTGGCCAGAAGCCTTCTCCAACTCAGGCTCCTGGCAGCCAGGACCCTCCGTCCCCACAGACCAGAGACCAATAGCCCTAGGAACACCCTGAGAACCTGGCTGACGCCCAGGATCCCAGTGCCCATGCCTGACTGCCAGAAACTGACCAAAAGCCTCAGCCAGGGTGACTTCACCTGGCAGATCCACCCTGGGGACAAGTGCTGCTGCCCAAGGTAATTTCAGGAAGACATGCACAGCAAATCCCTAACTGGAGACTGATTTTATTTGTAAATCATAAAAACTCAGAATGGTTCTTGATATAAAGACCTCAAAACCCAAACCATCAAATACAAGCAGCCCGAGCTGCTCTTCCAAGAGGCCGCTGGTCCACACTGAAAGGGGACAGAGGCGGTGGCGTCCAGCGGGTCCCAGCCACACCATGGCAGCCACAGAGCTCCCCTCACACCTGGGCCTGAGACCCCTGCCCGGTGCTCTGCACACATCGCCCCTCGCTCTTCTAAACACACTGCAGCAGCAGTCTGCTCCAGAAGGGAAGGTTGGGGCAATTTTGTTCCATTATGTATCATTGTATTTTCAAAAAATAGCAATGAACCCGCCTCATTTTCTGTATCAGAAGCCTACTTTAAAAAAAAAAAAGAAGAAGAAGAAGCAGAAATTCTTCTTTTCAAAAAGAACATGCAACATTTCAAGTCTCATTATTCTTATAACTCCAATAGAAAATTCCAATGCTTAAATATGTAGGTAACGAACTCATTGGATAGAAATTATCACCAACGTCAAGGAATCCAAAGACCATGACTGCCGCTGGAAGAGTGGCTTGGGCGTGACAGTGCCGCACACCAGGCTGTGCTGACGTGGGCACATGTTACAGCCTCTCTGACTGGGAACATCCTCCTCAGCAGAACGTCAGTTTGGGGATCACAGTGCTACCCGGAGGTAACAGACCAGGTACCTGATGGTGCACAGAGCCACTGAGAAGAAACAGTGTCACTCTGCTCCTTCCAAATGTGACAAATGTGCTCAAAGATGGTTTATAACTTCAAATAATTTTGTACCAAAACAGAGAGGGAGCCAGGCGTGGTGGCTCACACCTGTAATCCCAGCACTTGGGAGGCTGAGGCAGGAGGATTGGTGTGAGTTCGAGACCAGCCTGGGCTACAAAAGTGAGCGCAGGACCAGCCTCAACTGCATAGCAAGACCCTGTCTCAAAAAGACAAAAAAAAAAAAAAAAAAAAAAAAAAAAAAAAAAAAAAAAAAAAAAAAAAAAAAAAAAAAAAAAAAAAAAAAAA
>PVJA010051377.1:0-12871 GCA_004027025.1 Myocastor coypus | reverse complement strand
GGGGGGGGGTACTGAATTGGGACTTGAAGCAGAGAAGTTCCCTAGGCAAAGAAATAAATAGAGCACTATTTTACCCCCCCAACAAAGACCTGGGAGCAGCTAGTTTTTAGAGACTAGACACTCTTTTTTTTTTTTTTTTGTCTTTTTTAAGACAGGGTCTTGCTATGCAGTTGAGGCTGGCCTTGAGCTCACTTTTGTAGCCCAGGTTGGTCTTGAACTCACACCAATCCTCCTGCCTCAGCCTCCCGAGTGCTGGGATTATAGGCGTGAGCCACCACGCCTGGCTTTTTTCTTTTCTTTCCTTCTTTCTTTCTTTCTTTCTTTCTTTCTTTCTTTTTTTGTGAGACTGGACACTCTTGTACACCTTTTTTTTTTTTTTTTTTTTTGCAAGACTGGGGTTCAAACCTTGCATTTGCCAGGCAGGCACTTGTACCTTGGAGCTATCATCCTGGCCCCTTGGACATCTTGTGGAGGGGGTTGAATACAGTGTATGCTGAAAAGTGCTGGGAATGCAAACAGAAGGTCTTCACGCGGTTATCACTGAGAGCAGTGAGGTGAATGTGCACCCACTTTATCCATCCACACAGACTCCAGGCCACTTAGGTTGTGTGTACTTTATTTATTTATATATTTTGTTACTGAGAAGCAAGCTTGGAACCTTATGCTTGCCAGGCAGAAATGTGGCACTAAGCTGTACCTGCTGGCAGGTTGTGTGTACTTTAAAATCAGAATGGATAGCCAGGCGTGGTAGTGCAGGCCTGTAATCCCAGCACTTGGGAGGCTGAGGCAGGAGGATCAGTGTGAGTTCAAGACCAGCCTGGACTACAAAAGTTAGCTCAAGGCCAGCCTGAACTGTATAGTGAAATCCTGTCTCAAGGAGACAAAAGAAAAAAAAAATCAAAATGGAACCAAATGTGGGACTGGCCCCACCCCCAGGTGTACTGAGCCGGCCACTGAGTCCAGGTGTGGTGGCACAGGCCTGTAATCCTAGTGCTGAGGAGGCTGAAAAAAAGGAGGATCACTAGTCTGACCTGTGTAGTGAGACCCTGTACAAAATACATAAAATGATTTTTTTTAATATTTTTTTATTTTATTTCTTGTTTCAGAACTTTTGTTTATTTATTTCTTTTTATGGCCAGCTCAGCCTGCCCTGAGGGCAGGGCTGGCACAGCATGTGGTGCCGGGGATCGAACCGAGGTCCCTGAAGCCGCCCAAGCTTTCCTAAGCAGGCGCTTTAGACCACTGAGCCATCCTGCCGGGCCCATAAAATGATATATTTATTTAAAATAGCATAAAATAAAAATAGAAATCCAGGTTCTAAAGTTGTGCAGGTATATCTCAGGAAAAGAAGGGCTGGACCTCATCAGGGTCACTCCTTGCAGACATAGATGAATGCAGCCATGACCCCAGCCTGTGCCTGCCTCATGGAGCCTGTGAGAACCTGCAGGGCTCCTACATTTGTGTCTGCGATGAGGGCTTCACACTCACCCAGGACCAGCATGGCTGTGAGGGTAAGTGTCTCCCCAGCTCCCTCCTCAGACTACACAATCTTCTTCCGGAAATATCTCCAGTCCCACTTTCCTGAATTTGCAGAACAAGAAATGTGCCTTTTACCTGGGCGAATCTTGTGGGGCCAGACCTCTAAAGGTCCTGGCCACCACCTGAGGGAGCCTATCTCTCAAAAGACACTCAGGGGAGATGGGAAGTGGGGGCCATCATCAGTCAGTGGATGGACAGGGGAGACGGAGGAGATGACAGTCTGTGTGTTTGACTCTGAGCTGCCTCCCTCCCCAGAGGTGGAGCAGCCTCATCACAAGAAGGAGTGCTACCTTAACTTTGATGACACGGTGTTCTGCGACAGTGTACTGGCCACTAATGTCACCCAACAAGAATGCTGTTGTTCACTGGGGGCTGGCTGGGGTGACCACTGCGAAATCTACCCATGCCCAGTCTACAGCTCAGGTCAGAAGTCCCGGCAGGCCTGTTCCTGGAGCCTCACTCAGTTTAACTGGAAACCAACTGGGTGAAATGCTCCCTACATGGGTAGCTGGGAAATGTGGAGAGTACCGTTTGCTTTCCATGGCCTGTGGGCCACACTCAATCCTGCCTCCTTCCCTCCCCTGGCCTGCTCTCTCCCTGCAGCTGAATTCCACAGCCTCTGCCCTGATGGAAAAGGCTACACGCAGGACAACAACATTGTAAACTATGGAATCCCCGCCCACCGTGGTAAGTCCCGGCCCGGCCCCGCCCGCTGTCCCCGCCACCCCCACCCCCACCCCCCGCCACTCGTTGCTTGCCCTGGCCCCAGCAGCCTTGGCACCGGCCAGGGTTTGTTTTGCTTTTGGGGTGAGCCCTGCCCACCCCTCCCGGGACTAGGAGCAGAGGAAGCAAAGGCTACAGGGAACTCACTGCTGTCACCCGCAGACATCGACGAGTGCATGTTGTTCGGGGCGGAAATCTGCAAGGAGGGCAAGTGTGTGAACACGCAACCTGGCTATGAATGCTACTGCAAGCAGGGGTTTTATTACGACGGGAACCTGCTGGAGTGTGTGGGTGAGCTGCCCTGCTCCGGCAGCAGGGAAGTGGGCGGAGCCCCAAACCCAAGCACCGCGGCCAGCCACTGCCACGCGCGGTTCTCTCCACAGATGTGGACGAGTGTCTGGATGAGTCCAACTGCAGGAATGGTGTGTGTGAAAATACGCGCGGCGGCTACCGCTGCGCCTGCACCCCGCCTGCTGAGTACAGCCCCGCGCAGCGCCAGTGTCTGAGCCCCGAAGAGTTGGGTGAGGCCCGGGCCAGGCAGCTGGGGGCAGGGAAAGCCGCAGCCCCGGCCGAGCTGTGTCTGCCACCCCCACTCGCTCCTCACTGCCCGTAGACGTGGATGAGTGCCAGGAGCCGGCAGCCTGCCGCCCTGGCCGCTGCGTCAACCTGCCGGGCTCCTACCGCTGTGAATGTCGCCCGCCCTGGGTGCCCGGGCCCACTGGCCGCGACTGCCAGCTCCCGGAGAGCCCGGCCGGTGAGAGCGACTCCAGGGTCCTGTGGGTCAGATGGAACCCCGGGTCTGTGGCCGCTACGCGGGTGAGGAGCAGTGGTTGGTCCCTGCTGCGGGTCCCTCTCTGACGCCGGGTCTCCTTCCCAGAACGGGCCCCGGAGAGGCGCGACGTGTGCTGGAGCCAGCGTGGGGAGGACGGCATGTGCGCGGGGCCCCTGGCCGGGCCTGCACTCACCTTCGACGACTGCTGCTGCCGCCAGGGTCGCGGTTGGGGTGCACAGTGCCGCCCGTGCCCCCCACGTGGTACTGGTGAGCACAGCAAGGGCCAGGGTGGGGTGATGGGTGGGAGCACACCGAGGTCACTGATCTTGCCGCCCCCTCCTAGGGTCCCAGTGTCTGACATCGCAAAGTGAGAGCAATTCGTTTTGGGATGCAAGCCCCCTGCTGCTAGGAAAACCCCCAAGGGGTGAGTAGAGCTGGCGTAAGGGGTCTGACTATCCGTCAGTAGGGGTGATTTTGATGCCCCATATCCGGCCACCACAGATGAGGACAGCTCCGAGGAGGACTCTGATGAGTGCCGCTGTGTGAGCGGTCGGTGCGTCCCACGGCCAGGCGGCGCCGTGTGCGAGTGTCCTGGTGGCTTCCAGCTGGACGCCTCCCGCTCCCGCTGTGTGGGTGAGCAGGACTTCAGGGGTAGAGCACTGGGGCCGGTAGGATGTGGGAGTGTGGTTGGGACAAGTTGTGGTCCCTATCCCGGACTGGATGCTAAGCAGAGTCCTCACTGTCACCCCTCTCACAGACATTGATGAGTGCAGAGAACTGAACCAGCGTGGGCTGCTGTGCAAGAGCGAGCGCTGCGTGAACACCAGCGGTTCCTTCCGCTGTGTCTGTAAGGCTGGCTTTGCTCGCAGCCGCCCACACGGGACATGTGTGCCTCAGCGCCGCCGCTGAACAGCTCCACCACCTGGGACCTTGGGTCTCCTGTGCCTGCCTCAACTCGGGATTCGGACCTACGGACCCTCCAGGCCTGCAGACCCTTTTCTGCACTTCGAGGCCCAAGAGTACCTTAGAGGCCTCAATTCATGGTTGGGTATTGGGCCTGCAGGGCACTGTCCGTGTTCCTGAGGATGAGTGCTAGAAACTGATAAATCAGATCGTGCCTCGATTTACTCTTCGCTTTCAAAAAAAATTGATGTTCACATCTGTGGATGGCCAGGACTGTGCAGGGCAGTACCAAAACCCAGCCATCTTGGAGGGGCTAGACTGAGCCCATGACCAGGGATGTGAAATAGAATTTATTGTGGCTGTGATTATGTACACATGAGATGTGCCTGGCAGATCAGCCAGGCTCACACATGGTTTGTACAATAAATACATCAGCTGGGCCTGCTTTCCTCACTGGAATGGCCCACCCTAAGAGTTCAGTCCAACTTCCGAGTTCCCAACTTCATGGGGCCCTTTGCAGCCTTCTTCTCTGTGCGCTTGGCTTCCATTTCCCGCCTCCGTTCTTCACGCTTTTTCCTGGCCACCTCAGCTTTGGCTTGTCCTGGGGAAGGGAGAGGAAGTCAGGCTGAGAGCTGAGCTGTCCAGGTTATCAGCTCCCTAGCCCTTCTGCCTGGGCTGCCAGAACCTCCAGGGAAGGCACTTACGGCTCTCAGTCTCTAGGCCCTCCCAGTTGTCCTCACCCCATGGGTCCACATCTGGCTTGGGCTGAAAAAGGACGTACTGGCTGCAGTGGGGGCTGACAGCTGATGTCCATCCCAGTCCACACCTTCACTTACTCCATACCTGGGTACTGGAACGCACAGACAGGGCAGCAAAGGGATCACCCTTATCACTGGGCTCTGGGACACCCCAATTATACTCGCTGGCCAACCTTGTGCCTTTAGGGGTTGGCTCTGGGGAGTTAGACTCTTGCCAGCCCTGCTCCCAGGAGCCCTCAGCTTCCCAGCTGCTCCAGTCTGACTCTGGGGATTTGCGGTCTGGATGGCTGACCTGTGAAACAGTATGTGCTGAAGAGAAGGGAAGGGGATCCTAACCTGACACACACAGCATCCTACCAGACCGACCTAGCTTACCTGCCCAGGTTGGCTAGCCTGGTCTCTCAAATTCCAGTCATGCTGCTGGACCAACACAGACTCGGCCTCCTGCTGCAGTGTGAGAAGGAGGAGGGGTGACCAATAACACTCCTAACTCCCAAAAGGTAAACCAGCTCCAGCTGGTTTTTGGCTATCGGCTCCACCCTGTGGTTTCTTCGAGATACTAGAAATTTAACAGGGCCTTTGCACAGAGCTATACCCCAGTCTTTTTTTTTTTTTTAATGAATTATTATTATTATTTAATGTATTTAGTACAGGGTCTCACTACACATCAAACTTGTAATCCTCCTGTTCTCAGCCTCCGCAGCACTGAGATTACATACCACCCTGCCCGGTCTTAATGAATTATTTTTAGATAATTCACTAAGTAGTACAGGATAGGCTTGACTTTGTGAACCTTGTCTCAGCCTTCCAAAGTGCTGAGACTACAGGCACGTACTATCAAACTCACCCTATAGTCTGTATTCTTTGCTTCCCTATCAAGAGGATACACTGACCCTGCCCTGCCATCACTCCTGATCCCTACCGCTAAGGATCAGGTCTTGATGCTTTTATGGCCTTCCCCTCAATTCTGCATCCAGAGACTGCTGTCAGCCAGGTGAGGAAACCAGGCCAGATTGTGGTGATTCTCTTCAGGGCAGCCTTCCTCATCTCCCAGTCATCCACCATAGCCACCCAGACCTGATCTGATTCTAGGCCCCAGTGCCTCTTCTTGCTGACCCAGAGCTAGGCAGACACTGATAAAGGACTGGGCTTGGAGAAGAGTGATGGCAAGTCCAGGGGCTGTTCAACCTCTGCTTGCCCTCTTTCCCATCCTGCTATGGGATCCCTGCAGTTGAATAGGGGCTCAGCAGCTGGCCCTAACCCACAGAACCAACTTCCGGGAGCACCATGCAGATGAAGGTAGGCCTGACTAGGGAGCCCCATGTATGCCCTAGGATCCCCTGAGGAAGCTTTAGCCACTTACCTCCAAGCTGCCCCAGTCCTCATCATCCCATTTGTCAGCAGTGCTGCTGTCCTCTGGTTCACCTTTGTCTTCCTGTTGTGTCTCCCAGTGGCTTGAGGTTGTGGGGGTAGCAGGGACAGGGGTGGGGGCCAGGGTAGGATGTCCTAGGAACAGAAGTCCCTGAGCTCTCAGGGAGGTCTTTGGACAGGGAATAGGGTCAGGGAGGAGTGCAACAGAAACCCACAAGGGGACTAGATCCTAGTCATCTCCTAGGTCCCCTTTACCATTCCAGAGGAAGCCAGATAACAGCAGCTTCTGGAGGTTAGAACCTCTTGGCCTTCTCAGCCACTGTGGCAGCCAGCCTGGAACACTTACTCTCAGGTGTAGGTCTCTGGGGCACACTGGTCTCAGGAGGTGTGGCCACAGGGTTTGCACGGATCAGCTTGGAGGTGAGTGAGGAGACTCCAGTCACAGCCCAGCCTGCCCAGCTGGCAGCAGCTCCTCCCATCCCAGGGCTAGAGGCCGCATGAACATCTTTCTCTGGGTAGTGTGGGACAGAGAGGCAAGTATGGGTACCTCAGGATCAGCAGGGAGGGGAAAGGAGGGCAAGTGACCTATAGCTGTCCCCTCTTCTCCTGGCCTGACCCTCTCATCTATGAAGTGGAAGAGTCAGCTCTGCTTGCCAGTGTTTTCCCAGCTCTCAGACACACCAATGGGATAGGACAGGCTAGATGAATGTTGAGGACATGGGAGGGGAAAAGGAACACAACCGTGGGACACTTACCCACTTCTGCCAGCTGGGTGGGATCCTCTGATACAGACTCCAGTTTGGACAAGAAGCTTCGAACGGTTTTGAAGGCCTATGGAGTAGCAAGGAGTGCAGCTAGGAAACCCTAGGTCTCTGAGAGCCTGCCAGGATGGTCAAGCCACCACCCCCGCCCCTACCCCCATCCCCAAGTCCCAGCTCCAAGGTGCGGAGCTGACTGTGCCTCACCTGCTCTCGCACAGATTTTTCAGGATCGACAGTGAGGCTACAGAGCACAGGCAGGATCTTATGAGCACAGTCACTCAGTGAATAGAGGTTGTGAGTGGCAGCGAAGCCCAGGACACCCGCAACCCGGGACGGGGCAAATGGGTCTTTTGTAGCACGGCTGAAGGCAGAGGTGAGGACCCTGTGCCTGGTCTGGTGGGACAGAGGAGAGGACTTCTAAGTGTTGGGTTAACATGGGGGCCCAGAGCTATTAGGCCTTACTTCCCAGATCAGGAAACTTATCATCACTAACAATTTACATGGGA
Source organism: Myocastor coypus (assembly GCA_004027025.1). Taxonomy (NCBI): domain Eukaryota; kingdom Metazoa; phylum Chordata; class Mammalia; order Rodentia; family Myocastoridae; genus Myocastor; species Myocastor coypus. The sequence goes on along the minus strand of PVJA010051377.1, from coordinate 5,538 downwards.
AGGGTTAGAGTGCTCAGTGGAATAAATGCTTGCCTGGCAAGAGCAAGGTCCTGAGTTCAATCCCTGGGAAGAATTTACCTAAAACTTGACTTAGCCACCTCTTCCCGATCCCTGGCTGCCTCAGAGAAATGCCTCTGAACAGCAGCTACCCAGAGATGGGCACTGCCTCTTTCCTCTCTGCCATTAACTGTCTAGGCACAAGTGTCTACTACAGACCCAGGCTGAGGAGATGAGCACACAGGCCCACGTTCAAATCCAGGCCTGCCTTCTACAGGCTGTACAGACCTGGAACAACCCACTCCAGCTCTGGGAGTCCAACACTGGAACCAATAATGCTCAGGGCCTAGATATCAGGAGATGAGAGCCCAATACACAGGCATTCTGGCCCTGGGATACTCACGCTGGCACTGAGGTAGGAGCCAATTTTGCCTAGGCAGACTGTGGTGTTGCAGCGGATGGGGCCCTGTTCATCTTTGGCCTGCAGCCGTGCAAAGTGCTTCATCAGCTCCACATTGAGGTTGTTCTCATTCAGCTTTGGGGCCAGGAGCAGTATGGACTATGGGATGAAGAGGACAATAGAGATTACAGGCTAGGCCAGGGATGGCTTCCTGGGAGAGTACACTGGCCATAAAGGTGGCTCTTAGCTTTGAGCAGACCTGCCCAAGGCTCTGAAATCCACCAGCATGTTGAGGAAGGAGGTCCCTCATTTCTCTGTCTCCCTTTACAGCAAGGCCTTGGTAGTTTGTCTTGTATGTTTGTCTCCCATTTTTCTTCTTTGCCCTCTGCTGTCTCCATACCACTCAGATTTTCACTTAATTCTGAGCTGGCTTGGGTTAAAGACACCAATGACCTCCATGTTGCTAAGGTCAGTGATCAATTCTCTTGTCTTCATGAAACCTAATCCCTCAGAAGTTTTAATAACCCTGAGTTCTCCCTCCAACATATAATTTTGTCTCTGGTCTTTCAGGACACAAACCCCTTTACTACTATTTCAATGGCTGGTACTTGTGCTGCTATCTTACTGTTCAGACAACCCAAGAGAATCCTTTGGCCTATTTATATTTAATGCTCTTTGGCGGGGCTGGCAAGTGCAAGGTCGTGAGTTCGAACTCCAGTCCCAGAAAAAAAAAAAAAGTTCTTGGCTTAGACTTTCCCTTTTCATGGCCTTAATATGCCCCCTTTTTAGCCAACAGACTATAGATGAGCATCCCTAGCTCAGACTTCACCCCTAAACTCCACATGTGCATGACCTGTGACCACATGGACATTTCCACCCAGCTGTCAAGCCGACCAAGCCCAGCCCCATTAACCTGGTCCTTAGCAGACCATGTCTCCACTCCCGACTCACTTCCAAAGAATGCCCCCAGTTCCCTGCATTACTCCTGGACTCCACCTCTCAACCATTCTCCTTCAGCCAGGCTAAATCCCTTGCTGCTATTGTTATAGTCCTTCCAGGCATGAGGCCTTTGTACCTGGTCTTCCTTCTACAGGGCATATTTCCTTCTGTTCTGTAGATCAATCCTTGTTCCCTTTTCCTTAAAGGCTTTCCTCAGTAAAGTGGTCCTTTTTTTTTTTTTTCTTTCCCTTAAATCAATACAGGGTTTCATTATGTAGTACAGGCTAGTGGAACTCACGGGATCCTGCTGCCTCCTAGCACTAGAATTACACATAGCATGTGCTACCATACCTGGCAAAGTGGTTCCATTTTTAAAACTGCAAACCCTCTTCTGTGTACTCCCTTTATTTTGTTTGTAGTTTTTTTTTTTTCTTTTTTGAGACCATCTTACTCCATTGTTTGTTTGTTTATTTATTTATGTCTTTTAGAGACAGGGTCTCGATACGCAGTTCAGGCTGGCCTTGAGCTCACTTTTGTAGCCCAGGCTGGTCTCAAACTCACACCAATCCTCCTGCCTCAGCCTCCCAAGTGCTGAGATTACAAGCATGAACCACCACGCCCGGCTTACTCCCTAGTTTAGATGGACGTTAAACTCACTGTGTAGCCCACACTGGCCTCAAAAATTTCCTAACACAGGGCCAGGGAGATGGCTCAGTAGATTAAGTGCTTGCCTGGCAAGCACAGGGGCCTGAGTTCAATCTCCAGTACCACCAAAAAAAAAAGAAAAAAAACTTCTTAACATAATATATATTTCCCTAAGGCTGGGCGTGGTGGCACATGCCTGTGATCCCAGCACTCAGGAGGCTGAGGCAGGAGGATCGGTGAGAGTTTGAGATCAGCCTGGGCTACAAAACTGAACTCAAGGCCAGCCTGAACTGTACAGCGAGACCTTGTCTTAAAAAGACAAAATAAAATAACATAAAATAACATAACATAACATAACGTAGGGGCTGGGGAGATAGCTCCGAGGCACAAGTGCCTGCTGGGCAAGTGCAAAGTCGTGAGTTCGAACCCTGGTTCCAAAAAAAAAAAAAAAAAAAAACATAAAATAAAATAACAAAATAAAATAAAATAACATAGCATAACAAAATAAAATAATAAAATATATTTCCTGGGAGACAACCCACTCAGGCCTCCTTCCTGTTCCTCTCTTGAACAAGAACTTTCTCCCAATTAAAAAAAAAAAAAAATTATTATTATAATAATATATTTTTCCTTTTTTTTTTTTGGTCTTTTTGAGACAGGGTCTTGCTATACAGTTCAGGCTGGTCTTGAGCTCACCTTTTTTTTTTTTTTGGAACTGGGGATCAAACTCAGGACCTTGCACTTTGCCAGGCAGGCACTTGTGCCCCTGGGCTATCTCCCCAACCCTTAAGCTCACTTTTGTAGTCCAGGCTGGTCTCAAACTCATATTGATCCTCCTTCCTCAGCCTCCCCAAGTTCTGGGATTACAGGTGTGCACCACTACACCTGGCTATATTTCCTAATTTTGTTTACTGTCTTCTAGGCTTACTGCTTTCCTTCCTCACATTTATGAGTTGGACACACTATATCATAGCCAGAGCACAAGCTAGGCCCCGACAGACGCTCAGGCAGTGTCCACTGAAAGGACTATAGGCCATGACTATCCTGTACCCCTGCTGGCAAGAACCACATCCATGGCCTAGATCATGCATGCTCATAGCACACTGTGCCTGCCCTCCCACAACCTGTGAAGGCCCACAGAACTGAAACCAAGGCCTCTGTGTACTCATTGAGCCCTCTGGAAAACCAGGTGTTTAATGAAGCGCACTAGCTAGCCACACCTACCTTGACTGTCTGCTCCCGGATGGCAGGGTTGGTGTCCAGGAAGCCATGCACGACGTGAGGAAAGATCTGAGTGTTGACTGTTGGTTCATCAAGGTATTGGATAAACTGTTCCATCTGTAGCCCAGGATAAGGCATGAGAACACAGCCAGCCCCTTATCCCTACACTGCAGCTTGGGTTACTCTGGATCTGGTTTTCCCAAGTCAGTATCCCTGAGTGCTGCCCATACATTTAGTCATAGAAAGCCTGGTGTTGGGGGCCCGGTGGGATGGCTCAGTGGTCTGGGGCGCCTGCTTGGGAAGGCTTGGGTGGCTACAGGGACCGCGGTTTGATCCCTGGTGCCACATGCTGCGCCGGCCCTGCCCTCGGGGTGGGCTGAGCCGGCCATGAAAATGAGTGAATAAACAAAGGTTCTGAAAAAAGAAATAAATAAAATAAAAAAATTCTTTAAAAAAAAAAAAAAAAAGGGGCCCGGCGGGATGGCTCAGTGGTCTAAAGCGCCTGCTTGGGAAAGTTTGGGCGGCTTCAGGGACCTCGGTTCGATCCCCGGCACCACATGCTGCGCCAGCCCTGCCCTCAGGGCGGGCTGAGCCGGCCATAAAAATGAGTGAATAAACAAACAAAAGTTCTGAAACAAGAAAAATAAAAAAAATAAAAAATAAAAAAATTAAAAAAAAAAAAGCCTGGTGTTCTTGGCAACTGGAGTGGAACTGGTACCTGGTTCTTCACGGTTCATAGGAGTTTCCCTCCCTTGATCTCATCAAACCTATCTAATGCTGGCCTGAGATTGGAAGAAGGGACTGTATTCCCATTCTGGAGGGCTCACCAGGGGATAGGAGCCTTTGAGTCCTGCAGCCTGGGCATCCACAGGGCTGCCAATGAGCCTGGCCTCCCTGTCCCCTCACCAGCATCTATGTTCAAGAAAGAGGCCCTGTGGCCACCTGCCTGGGGCTAGAGGTAAAGCAGACACTTCCCCAGCTGCCAGGTAGGGTCTAGGAGAAAGGAACAGAGTAAGTTCTGCCCAAGGCTCCCACCTGTTGCAGGAGGCGAATGCGCATGGCACGGTCTGTGGATGAGAACATCTTGACTACCACTGGGATGATCTTCTGCTGATACTCCTCAGCACTGAGGAACTTGCCCACCTGATGGACAAAGCAGGAAAGTGGGCTCAGCTATATCCACAAGAATGGGACAAGAAGGCCAAGGAGGCAGCTCAGTAGAATAAGTGCTTGTCTGGAAAGCGCAGGGTCCTAAGTTCAATCCCCAGTACCGAGAGAAAAAAAAAAAAAGGAGAGGGTGACAAGTGAGACTTGCTTCACCTGCTGACTCCCTGATAGTTTCCCAAGCAGGGAATATGATAGGATGACACTGGAATACATGAAGTCTCAGCACCCCTCTGAGGGGCCATACTCTGTCCCAGTTAGTTATACACTTAGCCTTTTGGAAACAAGGTCTCTTTGAGGAGGCTGATCAAAACTCCATACTCGGGGGACCACCCACTCAGGGCCCCCTCCTGTCCCTCTCTTGGACATGAGCTTTCTTTCAATAAATGTTCTGGTCAGGCATGGTGGTGCATGCCTATAATCCTAGCACTTGGGAGGCTGAGGCAGGAGGTGTGAGTTTAAGACCAGCCTGGACTAAAAAGTGAGTTCAAGATCAGCCTGAACTGCATGGTGAGACCCTGTCTCAAAAAGACCAAAAAAAAAAAAAAAATCTGCTCATTAAAACAAACAAAATAGGCCGGGCGTGGCGGCTCACGCCTGCAATCCCAGCACTTGGGAGGCTAAGGCAGGAGGATTGGTGCAAGTTCGAGACCAGCCTGGGCTACAAAAGTGAGCTCAAGGCCAGCCTCAACTGCACAGCGAGACCCTGTCTCAAAAAGACAAAATAAATAAATAAATAAATAAATAAAACAAAAAACTCCACACTCTATAAACAAGTGCCTTGACAGAAAATGGATGAAAAAAAGAATTAAGATATATTTTGTATATGTACTAACTCTCTACAATGAATGTAAACATTATATACCACAAACATTTTATAAGAAAATTATGAAAACACCTATGAAGATCCAAGGGTTGAGCTGTAGATCAGTAGAATAAGTGCTTGTCTGGCAAGCACAAGGACCTGAGTTCAATCCCTGGTTCCTTTTTTTTTTGTCTTTTTGAGACAGGGTCTCGCTATGCAGTTGAGGCTGGTCTTGAACTCACTTTTGTAGCCCAGGCTGGTCTCGAACTCTCACCGATCCTCCTGCCTCAGCCTCCCTAGTGCTGGGATTACAGGCGTGAGCCACCACGCCCGGCAATCCCTGGTTCCTCAATCAATCAATCAATCA
>PVJA010051376.1:0-12859 GCA_004027025.1 Myocastor coypus | reverse complement strand
TCGGAAGGGCTGCGGGAGCAGCTGGTGGTCAGGCGCCGCTGTGGACTGTGGGCGACAGTGAGAGCTAGCCCAACAGTGCTGGGGGTTCGTTTCAACTTTCAAGATTTTTGAGAACAGAATACTCCCACCCGCTTTGTCTGAAGAGTCCTGCGGACAGAAGCACCCCTGGCGGCCCACAGCGGTGGGGAAGGAGCGCGCAGGGGCAGAGAGCCGCGAGGTAGAGAGGGGCACTTCCCGCTGAGTCTGCACCACCATGCTCCACATCTTACTAGCTCCTGACCCAGCGCTAGCTAGCCCGCCTTGGCGCCTTATCGCTTGGGATGAGGGACTCCTGGCTGTGGCAGGCTGGCCTGTGAACCGCACGGCGCTTGGGCAACATCTGCCTCAGAGCAACGGCACCACCCCACCGTCACTGCCAGCAGCGTTTGCTCTGAGGCCGGGAGACACACAGGGCTCCCTGTGCTCCTACTGCAGGGGCGAGTGACACGCACAGGCGACAGTAAAGTTGACAGTCATCAGGATGTATCCTTTTTGTCTTTAATAAGATTTGCTTATTTCAAGGTTTAGAAACTTTACTTTTTAATTATGATTGTGTTTAACAACTGTTTTATAATTTTTCTGAAAACTTAAGAACATACTTTCATGGGTCACTGTGAGCTTCTTGAAGTGTGCCTCGTTAGTTGTGCAGTTCGGAGAGAGACAGGGAGGGAGAGAAGAAATTTTCTCTTCTAGTTTATAGTAGAAGTCACATGGAATGTAGCATGGAAACTAAGGAACTCTTCCTGCTGTGTGGGGCTGTCAGCCTGCCCCCAGGGAGGCTCTCCCTCCGCAGCCCGCGCGGTGTCTAAGGCGATGGTCCTTTGCGTGGGTCCGCTGTCTCTTAGTTGCTCTGCACAGCTGTGTTCATGAACTCTGCCTGCTGCCGGCCTTCTGTGCTCCTGGCCTCGGGCCCGTGCCAGCATCCTGGGCAGCAGAGGGATCAGCAAGGAGAGGGGTCACGGCTGTTAGCATGGCTTTCGTCTTTCCCGGGTGTGTTTACTCTCTGTCCTTAAGATGCCCTAACACACACACACATTGGAGCCCCAGCCCCGAATGTCAGACCTGGAACCGGTGGTGCTGGCGAGCGGCAGGTGGGCCAGGCGCCATCCGCTGAGGAACAGTCCACTGACCTTACATCACCACCGCGTGTGAATAAAAAAGACTGAAAAGAAAAGACAAGGTAAACAGGAAGCACAAGATTGCAGGCAGAAAGACATCCCAAAATAGATACAAAGGGAGTCAACTTACCACTTAAAAAGTCAGAAATTTAAAAAATGTCTTATCTGTGAGACTCTCAGTATTGATATCTCCATCTCCTTCGAACATGGGAAAATTGTGCCTCTCTGCTTGGTCTTCAAATCCCTCTGCTTCTTCACCATCCCCCTCCTGCGATCCAGAGGGTACTGCTGCTCCTGCCTGAAAGGCTTCAGGCCTGGAAGCTCCCAGTAGCACTAGCAGTGGGTTATGTGTGTGTGCGCCCTGGTGTGCTGTACAATACCTGATTGTGTTTCCATACCAGTCACATCTGGGCTGCGTGTGTGTGATCATGGAAGCGGTTCTCTACCTTGCGTGACGTATGTCATCCATATTTCTCACGTGCGTATCCTCTGTGGAGGAACCCAGTTCCTGTATCTGATTAGCATCGCTGCTGTGTAGTTAACGACAGTTTCTGTGTGCAGAGTCTGGAGGGTGAAGGGGAAAAAGCCCAGCATCTTTGGGTCTAACGCTGTTATGCCTTCGCATGGACTAGTTAGCTAAGCCATGTCTGCCAGCCCCCGTTTCCCAGGCCCTGAGACTGGCCCCGCCAGTGCCCCAGGGTCCTGGCACCTTGTTCTCAGCCCCCCTGTGCGCTTGCAGTTGGTGGGCACTGCCTCTTCCTCCAGTAAGGAGCTCCTGGTCCAGGGAGTGGCTTCTGCCCTCTGCTATCCTAGCTCGGTTGCCAGCCTTACTCCCCCGGGTCACTCTGGTCACTGTCGCAGAGAAGACACCATAAAGATCAGCGGTCAACAGCAATGTGCTGGTGTCACGTGTGCAGGGCTGCCTGGGGCACAGAGGCCTGAGCTCGGAACGTGGCCGGCAGAGGGACAAGGTTTATGGAGGGGAGTCAATGGCAGGAAGCAGGAGGATGCAGGCCCTGTGGTGCCTCCTGGGACCCTGCTGCAGGAGAGGAAGGCTCCGTGGATGGGCCGCAAACTGAGGAGGCCGCTGAAGTCGCGGTATGCGCTTGTAGATGCCTTAAAAAGTGAAACTTACCGAGCATTTTGTTTAAACATAGAAAAAAATAGCACAGAAAATGCCATCATTTACAGGAGGAGGAAAAAGCACCGAATTTTAGTTCTAGATGGCGCTTCCACCTAGGCTTTTCTAGCTTCAGATGTAATGAAAGAGGACAGGCCGCCTAGCGCGGACGCCCCGGGCAGGCGCAGGGCGCACAGGTCAGCATTCAGCCTAGAGGCCCAGGGTGATTTTTCTGCAATAATTTATTCCCGTATGTTTTGGTGAAAGACGATCATATCAGTGTTAGACGATCATATCAGAGGTCTGTAGACCTCTGAAAATGCAAGTTTTCCTTCCCTCGTTGTATCTCTTCCTCTTAAAAGTAAGCAAAGTATTGTGTAAAGATGTGATTAAGCTTAATTAGAAATTACAGGGATTCAAAATGCATTTTTGGACCTCAACTTATGACTGATTTTCAAGACTGAATTGCCATTTTGGAAAAAAAAAATCTGAATCCTTTTGAGAGAAGTAAGCTTCCAAAGTGGTCTAATGTGTGTAATATAAGTTTTTAAAATTTGATCACTAAAATAATATTTTTTGTGTCAGTTTTTCTTTACATAGCCCATGTTTTAGGCACTGTTTTGTTGAAAATTCTATAGACAGTAGCTTACTTTTCCACCAAGCCAAGCACCTGAGATTTTTGGCTGATGGATGTAAGACTAGTAAAATTGCCTATAAAATGTAACCTTATATCATAACTTACACAATGTTTATAGAATATATCTGAACATTTGCTTTCTTTCAAAATCAAACATGTCCATATGTGTTTTGGTATATTACAATGCAAGACAAAATTAATGTTTTTGGATATGTCCCCTTGTTCTGTAGACCTGTTCTTCTGTAGTGGGCCTGCCCACTGGTAGGGGTTCAGACGCATGAATTCTTCTAAGCCTAACATAAACCAAAGAGAGGAATATTTTCTAAGAGTGATGTTATTAACATGCCTTTTAAGTGTGTGTTAAAAGGCTGGTGAGATAGTTCAGCGGTCTAAAGTGCCTGCTTAGGCAAGCTTAGGCAACTGCAGGGACCTCGGTTCAACCCCCGGGACTACATGCTGCGCCAGCCCCACCCCCAGGGCAGGCTGAGCCAGCCATAACATACATACATACATACATACATAAATGTTTAAGTGTGTGTTAAAACTGTTCCTGATTACACAGGCTGAGGCATGGTGGCAAATACCTGCAATCCTAGCACTTGGGAGGCTAAGGCAGGAGGATCAGTGTGTGTTCAAGACCAGCCTGGGCTACAAAAGTAAGCTCAAGGTCAGCCTGAATTGCATATTGAAACCTTGTCTCAAAAGAAGATGAGAGAGAGAGAGAGAGAGAGAGAGAGAGAGAGAGAGAGAGAGAGAGAGAGAGAGAAAGGGAAATCCTGTCTGAGGCTAGTCCCATCAGGTGAGGGCAGGAGAAAAGATTTCTGCTTTGGGCTACAGTTGCAGGTCTCGCCCTGTTCTCTGACCGAGGGGCCCCTGTAGCCCATGACACACAGTCTATGTGCTCGGCTCTCGTCTTTCCTCCCAATTTTCCATGGCCAGGAATTGATCTTTCTGCTCTGTGTGACGGTGACCCGCTTAGATGCTGTTCCAGCTGTGGTCCCTGTTGAGGCAAAGCCTTTCTATACCTCTGAGGCCAGTCTGGTCCTATGCACACTCGGTGTGCCATCAGTGAGAGCGGTGACATGGTCACTCTGTGGCAGGTAGGGAGCAGGGGGTGTGGCATCTCTTTGTCCCAGCGACATCTGTGTTACTGTGACGGGAAGAAGAAAGCATTTTCTGGGCTTTGCAACTGAGGCCTCTGCAGCCAAACTTAGAAAGCTTTTGTGTGAATATTTCTGAACCTCAAAACCAATTCTGGTTTCATTCAGCGTGGTGGTAAGGGGTACAGTGGTTCTGATTTCTCCCGCTTGGGTCCACCCATCTTATATTAGAACATATAGTTCCAGCAATGCTGACTGTCTTAAAGTTTGTGAACAGCGTGTCCTCAGGACACCCTTTGGTGTACACACTGCTTCTTCCAGCTGCTTACTGGTAGTTTATAATTAAATTGAAGGACTAGCAGCCGCTGAAGGAAAGCGCAGCTCTGGGGCCATGCTCCTAGCAAACGGTGTTTGAGTCAGGACTCTTGCTGCTCGGTCTGCTGCCTCCCATGAGCCTTTGCAGGCCTCTGTGCTGAGCCCTTGCAGCTCAGTCCTGACACATCATGGCACACAGTGTGTCCTTCTTGGAACTGGCAAAGCAACCCACAGAGGAAACGTTTCCTTAAGAACAGCCACAGAGCCGGGCGTGGTGGCGCACGCCTGTAATCCCAGCACTCGGGAGGCTGAGGCAGGAGGATTGGTGCGAGTTCGAGACCAGCCTGGGCTACATAAGTGAGCTCAGGACCAGCCTCAACTGCATAGCGAGACCCTGTCTCAAAAAGACCAAAAAATAAATAAATAAATAAATAAATAAAATAAAATAAAATAAAAATAAAATAAAAAGAACAGCCGCAGACTTCTGCTGGGTCTGTCAGAGATGACTGGATGCTGCCTGGCTTCAGCTTCTTCTCCTGTGAATGCTCCGATTGTGGCTTCTCTTTCCTGTGACTCCTTGGTGAAGGACCTTTGTCTACAGGGGGTAGGGGATCCGAGGTCCTGCTTTCCTGGGACCATTCTGTCTCAGCATGCAAAGGGCACCATGTAGGGAATCTTCCTCCCAGGTCAGGAGCTGTTGCCCAAGGCGCATGCTGTGGGGCCCGCTGATGGCTTTGTGGGAAACCCCGCAGGTCACACATCTGTGGCTGAGTCCCACGCAATTCAGGCTTATAGGCAGCACAAATCCCCAGAGGGTCCATCAGAGGTTCCAATCAGTGTCCTGCGGTGGACACAGGCTCCTAGAGGTGTGGGGTCCACCCATGGGCCCCTCAGCCCTACCTGGGTCCTGGTCCTCCAGTCACGAGTTATCGTGTCCCTCTGCTTATCCCAGGGAGCTCTAGGATACGGTGTCGTTTTCCATGAGTACCGCATCGAGAAAAGGTGTGAGTCCTGCTCAGGACTCACCTACTATGTAATACCTCCTTCTGTGGTAAACACAGGCTATAAATCTGTGTTGTGGTGAATACGACGATCCCAGCAGTCTGGTGGCTGAGGCAGGGGGAGTCCAAGTTTAAACCTACCCTGGGGAAATGAGTGACCTTTTCTTGATAGAAAAAGAACAACAAAAAGGGTTGTGGAGGAGCTCAGGGCGCAGGCCCTGCGATCAATGTCAAGGGCCACACAACTGTGCGCACGCATGCGCGCGCAGGCATGCCAGACTGCATCGAGCTGAGGCAAAACGGCCTTCCGGGGGCCTTGCGTGCAGTGACTTCAAGGCGACTTAAATCACTGCTCCAGGAAAACTGCTGACAGACACAGTGTGTGCTAACCAATCTCAGCAAGCCACGCCTGCACTGAAGGCACGTGGCCACCGTCACGGACAGGACTGAAGGGACACAGGGTGGCCTCAGCAGACAGGCCTGCGGCATTCCACTTACTTCTGTTTTCAGCACATATCTGCCATTTCAGTCTAAATTGCCCTCTGAGGTGCTTCCATCCAAGCCTGACGTAGGGATGTGGCATCCATCAGAATGCATTACACATTGATGCCTGAGGTAAAAGGGAAGAGCGGGGTGAGGAGTGATGGGGCGATGATCAAAGCGTGCGCATGTAGGGAACCCCACGAACCTGTATAGACAACGAGCATGATTAAACATGGGCAGGAAAAATCAAGATATTCGGAAATGTGAAGACTGCTATGTAAGAAGCATATGGTTAAGCCGCAGATCAACGGGCCTCTATGCCTCTACGTAATTATCCCCAAGAGGTTTGTTTAGGATGGAAATGAAGAGGACACCAGCATTCGAAGTCCTCCCTGGCAGCACAGATTCCACGGAAAGGCTGGGCCTGTGCGGGCCAGAACTTTACCCTCGCCCAACCTGAAGCCTATCCAAGCTCTGCCTCTTCGATTGCTTAATGTGTTAGTGGACTGGGTCCAGTTCCCAGTGGTCAGAGCTCCACATCACACGGTCTCTGTCCCATCTGGCGCTAATTGGCACCCTTGTTGGTAGTTTCCAAAAGCAGAACAGGAAAAATCAAAGGGACCGTCTTTCTACCCTGGGAAGCTCAGAGCTCGGGACAGGCAGTCCTCGATCTAAAATAAACCTCTACATAGACTAACATGCTGTATGCAAATTGGCTGTGCAAAACCCAGAACAGATTTTTCCAATGAAACCAAGTCACGCCCCATGGTTCATTCCTGGGGTCAGCCCGGTTCACAGCAGGCGGTCTGAGCAGTGCGGTTCTCCAGTGCAGCTCCAGCCTCGGGGCACAGACGTGCTCGGGGCGCCCTGAGGAGCAGCAAGGGCTAAAGCCAGGGCTTCCTCTGGTGGCACAAGGCTGGGCAGCATTCTGGCCGGAGCCCTGGGCCACTCCCTGCGCTCTCCTTGGCCGCAGCTGAGGGGCAGGTGGTGCGGGCTGCTTTTCTCTTTGCTGGGTTACTGCTCTGAGGATCGAATAGACTCATGTGCCTGAAACATTGAAGTGAGTTCGATCTGCTTTGAGATAACAGGCTCTCAGGGTTTCACTCATGGACCTCCTGAATCAGGGCTCAGGCCCCGCCCACCACAGACTCCCCCGTGTGATTTTTGTGCTGGAGCTCTGCAAGGCTGGAAGCAGCGACCGAGGGCAGACCGTAGGCGGAGCTGGCTCCTGGGGCCGCGGGCCTTCTGCCCTGCAGAAACGCCCCTGACGCTGTCCCCGTCATGCTCTTTACCACCCTGTCCGTCTTTCCTAGGTCCCTCGGGATCGGATCGTTTATTGTCCTCACTGGCCACATCTGCGGCGCCTGGACGGCCCTTAGCCCTCCCTCCCCCGTTCTCCTGTGGACTCCATTATCCTTTGGAAGGCTTCGCAAGGCTTCCAATACCTTGACACCAAGGGAAGGGAAGGAGAGTGGGCAGCGTCGTCTCCAACAGATCCTGGGGACACTGCGAGGCCTGGGACCCCATCCGCCTGCAGAACCCAGCGGCCACTCCAGGCCCCGGGCTCTGGGCAGTGAGAGCGCACGTGAGGACGTCGCGGTCCCGTTCACGAGAGGAAGCTTAGGGCAGGCTTCTCAGGGAGGGCGGTGATTCACAGCAGGCCTGTATGGCCTTCGCGAGCCGCACGTCTGTTGACTTAACCGGTCAAGCAGATAGGCAGGTGGGAGGACAGAGCAGCCAGGGCCCCGGCCCACGGTCAGCCTGGCCATTTAACACATGGCGGCTACATGTGTTTCACTCAGCCACAGGGGTCGAGGAATCGCAGCCTGCAAAGCCTCTGACTGTGAGGTCTGCGGCTCGTGGGGCTTGGAGTGCCGTCCCACCCCGCTTTGCCTCTTCCTGCACCACTCGCCCTGCCCACCACGCTCTTCCCGAGGGCTTCGCTCCACCCTTTCCTCCTCCATTTCCTGCTGTGGTTCTTCAGCCATTCCCAAGAGAAAAGCAAACGCTGGTGCCAACTCCTGGTGCTGGGAATCGAATTCTGATGTTGCTTCTCGTTTTCAAGCAGTTATTAATATCAGAAACCAACCCAACAGCCGGCGTTGCCACACGGACCAGAGCATGCGCGCCCAGTGACCGTCCGGGAGCACGAGCAACGACGGGGCTCACCCCACTTCCCAGCCCCATTTCTGTTCACGTGGGGTGGCTGCTCACGTGGGCTTTGCAGCCCTTCCTAGTAAGCACGGGGCAGGCTGCCTACCGCTCTCGTGGTCTTCTCCAGTTCTTCTAGTGCCATGCAAAGAGCCTTGCCTGGGCGTCAGGCTTCTGCTCTATGGCAGTTTCCCCCTGCCAGTCAGGGCTTGCATTTCTTGTACCCGTGTCTCTCCTAACTGAACATCAACTGGCTACTCTCCCGCATTTCTGTCACTGTAGCATGGCAACAGTGATTCTGTGAGGCCCCTGGAGGATCCACACACAGCAGAGGGCATCAGGACCCAGCCTTTTCACCCATGCCCACTGTCGGTTCTGGGTTTCTTAGAGACTTCTGGTGAACATTGCAACAGAAGACAGTCTTCTTACGCTCTGAGAAAAGACAAATCGAATAGCCTAGATTTACTAAGTTCTTTTCTTCCAGCAGCCGGCTGTGCGTTCAAGGGAGACTCAAACTATACCGCTTTGAGCACCATGGTGCTGGGCCTCCTCGCCTTACCGAAGATTTTGCCTGGCAGTCTCACAGCATGGATGTGTCTCCGGTTGCTGTCGCCGTCACTGCTATGTTAAAGGTTTCAGCTGCTGCACACCAAGTGGTGTGTTCATTGCTGCTGCGTGAGGTCTGCATGTCCACGTGCTTCCAGGCTCCTGGTGGTGCTGGTGGGAGCTGAGCTGGGTATAAAAGTTGCCTCCATGCTGTGGTCACTCTAGCTAAGCAGCTGCCACATTACTGATCTTCCAGGCATGACTCTATTTCTTGGCTGAGCACGTGCATGAGACTGGCAAGGTACGGTGTGCATAGTCCAGAGGTCCCGTGGAGGAGGGAGGGTGGGCAGGAGGGCTTTCCCTCTGTGTTAAGTGGGCTGACAGGGGATCTCAAGGTGAGGATACTATGCCAGCAAGTCAAGTAACTGGTGAGAGTTACTCAGGACTCTTGGGAATGCCTGGTCGAAGTCCATTGGGATCACCTTGGGTATAAACCAGATGTGCTGCTTTTAGAATCATCTTTTCTTATTGTATGACTGAGGCTTCTTTTAATTTTTTGTATGCTTAGTAAGGGTCTATAGGGTCTCACTATATAGATCAGACTCATAGTCATCTACCTGTGTTCAGCCTCCCAAAAGCTGGGATTACAGGTGCACACCACCAGGTCCAGTCCCAATGGCCATCTCAGCGCATTCCAGGGACAGGGCCGGCACAGCTGCTGGGTCTGCCTAAGCAGGCACTCAAATCTGCTGAGCTAGTTGGCCGGCCCTGACTGAGGCTTTTTGCTGACTCTGCCTCATTATGCTTGGAGCCTTCTCTCTGAGGGCCTCCTGCCCCCAGAGATCTCAGTCTTTGTGAAACCACTGCCCTTTCCCCAGATGTCCCTGGCCACATGTGAATCTCTTTTGCTCTAAAGCTTGGGTCTTTATTACAGCTGCAAAAAAATCTGGTTGTGGCTCAAGTTCCCGACTGTCCTTTGTGACTGTTTCCAGTATCGATGCTCTACCAGCCCACGCAGCCCACCCTGTGTGAGAGCCCCCTTATAACGTGCCCCTGCGCCTCTTCATGGCCTCCTGGGTTTGAATCTGGCCTCTCCTTCAGATGCCAGCACTCTCAGTTAAGCCGTTTTGCCTGCTGTACTGTGCTGTATCTTGCAAAATGCCACTCAGATGTTGGGCTCTGATTCAGATGGAGCCATACGAGAGTGTTTCTGGTGCTTTTAGGATAGTAAATTCATTTCAAATAAATAAAGTCAGATGTTCTACAAAGATAGTAGAGAGGGAAGGGCATCTTCAGGCCGGGAACTTGAAGAGCTCTGGACTACGCCCCCTGCTGGGTTCCCCAGAAGGCCTCATAGTTCCCTCAAGTACAGTGAGAAGTTGGAGTTCTGGCTTCCTCTAGCTTTGAGTTGCCAGGCTGTAATTTGGTGACTTAATGCTACAATGGCAGAAAACAACAACAACAACAACAACAACAACAACAACAACAACCCCCCCCACCCCCCCAAAAAAAAACACAGGGAGGTGACATGAGACCCAGGTAAGACAGCAATTATCCAGGACCTCGCCATCCCAGGGATGTGGGCCCTGGGGTTAACTTAGTGTGGTGGTGAATTTCAAGTTAGTCAGACGGCCGCTCCTATTTCCACACAGCTCTGCTAATCCTCATAGCATGCCTGTAGCGGGGTCCACAGGACGAATGCAGCTGAAGCCTTCACTGGTGCCCGAAGATGGTGCAGACTCGGCGTTGTTGTCCCAAATGCAGACTCTCATTCAAGTATTAGAGGACACGAAGACATAGGCAGTAGCCCAGTTTGGGCCACAGCAGGCTCTTTAGACTGTGGCTCAGGTCTGCATCTTGAAGCTGGCGTTTTAGGGCTGTCTCCTCGGCATCGCTCCAGCCTCGACATCACATCTGCCTTGTTGTCGTGATTGAAAGCTAAGCCCATAAGAAATCTGAATCGTGAGGCAATGTTACCCCAAATTATCCTTCCACTCAGACAAAATCCCTTCCAGCATATTTAGGTTTATTTTTCCCTTTAAAATCTAGTGACATTTTCTTATTATGAATACTTTAAATTAGCTCAGGTATAAGCACATAGACTAAAGTAAAGAAAAAGAAAAGTAAACAGATATTTTCTGGAGACCTTCAACTTTCATGGCTCAACATAAAAATATTTTTAAAAAGTAGATTCTGTGCCTGTTTCTTCTGATGTTTAAGATGTGAACTTTATAGCACCTACATAAGATCTGACCTAACTATAGAAGACTGGGTACATTTATTTAAGTTCTAATATCTGTTGCAATCTCTTAAATGGCTATAAAAGATTGAATACGATCATAAACTCTCTAAGTGAAGGAAAATTTCAGCAACAGTAGTTTAACAGGTGGAATCAGTATTTTCTAATTTGTATTATGCTAGAGTTTAGTTTCATGTAGGCTTTAAATTCTTTTATTTCTTTATTTATCTATTTATTTGGCTGGCTCAGCCTGCCCCGAGGGTGGGGCTGGTGTGGCATGCAGTGTGGGGATTGCTCTGTGGTCTGCTGTGCCTCTCCTGGTTTGCTTAAGCAGGCGCTTTAGACTATTGAGCTATCTCATCAGCCCAAAATTCTTTTTTTTAGACTGGTTTTGCATATTAGATGTAGTTCAAATTCTACTATATTTGCAATCTAGTAATTTATCCTGACATAGTTCATGAATTCTGGAAAAAGACACAAGATTCAAGATTCCTGGGTCAGAGACAAAGCAATTTATTTACCTATTTGAGACAGGTTTTTTCATTATGCAGCTCATTCTGGCCTTGATCTTACTTTATAGCCTAGGCAGGTCTTGAACTTGAAATGATCCTCCTCCCTCAGTCTCCCGAGTGCTGGGGCTACAGGTGTGCATCACCATGCCTGGCTGACAAAAGGCTTTATAACACAGGGTGCAGTACACAGCAGAGCTTTGTGCTACCTGTTATCTATCTATCTATCTATCTATCTATCTATCTATCTATCTATCTATCTATCTATTACTTATTGTCTGTGTTTCTATGCTTGTCTCTGTATATACAAATGCACACAACACCTCAGAATGGCAAAGTGCACCAGGCAGGGGAGGAGGCTCAGCCCTGCCTTGCAAGAAGAACTGCAGTGGCTATTGTGGGCCAACTGCTCGGTTCCCATGTCTGGGAGCCTCTGGAGAGTAGCAATGGGTGCTTTTGCATAGTCATACCATAAGAAAGGGATAGAAGCAAGGATGCTTACTGAGAAAGCTGTTCTGAAGGATGGGCAGCCCTGCCTGCCTCAGCCGGCCCAGGCAGACGGGCTGCAGCACACAGCTCTTTTCTAGAGCATCGGGATGAGCTGCAGAAGTTGCCTCCCCCCCCTCCCACCTTCCTCCCTCTCCTCCTCCTTATCCCCCTCCTCTGTATTTAGGACAGGGTCTACAGGGTGTTCAGGGTCTATGTAGATCAGACTCGTAGTGATCCTCTTGTTTTCGTCCTCTCAAGAGCTGGGATTATAGGCATGCACCACCACACGTAGTCTCAGTCACTGTCTCTGTACGCCATGGGGGCAGGGTCCGTACGGCATGCCCGGGGATCGAATCCCGGCTGCTGCACTCTGCCTGAGCAAGTGCTTTAGTCCACTGAGCTATCGGGCTGGGCATCCTTCTTTAGATGGGCGGGATCTCAGCCCAGCACTGCCTCTGCGCTCCCTTCCTACGATACAAGGTCAGGGAGGGACACAAAGGAGGCCCCAGCTGCCTCCTTGCTCTCTGTCTCACGCCAGCAGTCAGACATAACCCATTGGGTGGGAGACCGAAGGAACAGAGAGCAACAAGAAGTCACAGAGCAATCGCTACTTGAATATGAACAGACAAGTAAATGATTGCTACATAAGGTGACACATGGCATTGAAGATTTAAAAATAATCTAACAGCAAAAAGCTGAATCACTAAGGAAAAGGAGATTCAGAAAAATAAAAGCAAAATAATAATGAGTAATTTGAAATTTTTATTGCCACGATGTACAAGTAACATTCTTCTGAAAATCAGAGATTGAGAGAGCGCTCTTGCAGAGCAGTAGTATAGTCCAAAAGTTGCTAGATGTTCATAGAAAATCTAAGATAAGTGGCCAGTAGCTAAGCAAGCGAAGGAATAAAGAAAGCGCATGAGAGAAAGGATAAAGGAAAATAAAGACCACGGCTGCTCACAGATGAAGTAATGACAGATGTTGAGACTTCAAAGCAAACAGAAGCTACAAAGCCGCTGTTAGGACGAGGGGGTAAGGCAGCAGAGGCGGGCGAGGCGGAGGAGGGCGAGGCGGAGGCGGGCGAGGCGGCGGAGGCGGGCGACGCGGCGGAG
>PVJA010051375.1:0-12869 GCA_004027025.1 Myocastor coypus | reverse complement strand
TTGCACCAATCTGCATTCCCACCAGCAGTGGAGAAGGGTTCCTTTTTCCCCACAGCCTCTCCAGCATTTGTTGCTGGTTGATTTCTTTATGATAGCCATCCTTACTGGGGTGAAGTGGTATCTAAGTGTTGTTTTGATTTGCATTTCACGAATAGCTAGCGATGGGGAGCATTTCTTCATGTATTTGTAGGCTTGCTGTGTTTCTTATGAACTGCTTCTAAATCAGATCCCTGGCAAGATGGATTGACACAATTCTCCATCACCTCTACCAGACAACTATTTGAATAGTTACCATCTGTGCCTCAATTTTTTGTCTCTTGACTTTCTTTTTTTTTTGCCTTTTTGAGACAGGGTCTCGCTATGCAGTTGAGGCTGGCCTTGATCTCACTTTTATAGCCCAGGCTGGTCTGGAACTCACACCAATCCTCCTGCCTCAGCCTCCCAAGTGCTGGGATTACAGGCGTGAGCCACCACGCCCGGCTGTCTCTTGACTTAACTGGCCTATTATGCAGGAAACAGCTAACTTGGGTCCAGTGACAATTCCTGCTTGCCGCTGGCACCTTCTCAATGTCTGTCATACGTAGCAGCCTGTAGGAAGTTCCGGGTGTCTACTGCCAATTTCTGCCTGGGGCCTCAGGCTAGCGAGAACAGAAGGTGGCAAACCAGACCTCAGGCTCTGCAGGGCACAGATGGAATCAGCTGCCAGGCTCTATTCATGTGAGCAGAGGAAGAGCAGAAAAGGGCAAAGAATACGACTGAGGAGAGAAGCCAGGACTCCAAGCTTCTCTCAAAATTACATCTAAAATGTTATTTAGAAATCAATTATGTAAAAGAAGTGTCATTTTGCTTGAAAATAAAATTCGAGCAACAGTTCAGATCATTTTAAAGTTAATGCTTTTGTTATTCTTTGAGGAATATTTGATCAACTACATACCCAAATCAATGTAATAAAACTGATTTTGCATTATCAAAATAGAGATTAATGATGGCACCATTCATATTTTAAACAGAAAATATTTTTCAGAAGGAAAATGGTTCAGAGAAAAAAATCAAGCAAGATACAAAAATGAAAGACAATGCCATTATTTCTATCTAAATCGGGCATAACAAGTAAATTTTCCTGCCTATAAATTGAGAAGAATGCAGGGCCCACAATGAATTATCACAGTGATACTTTTAAACTACATCAGGGAGCCGGGCATGGTGGCACACACCTGTAATCCCAGCACTCGGGACACTGAGACAGGAGGATCGATGTGAGTTTGAGACCAGCCTGGGCTACAAAAGTGAGCTCAAGGCCAGCCTGAACTGCATAGCGAGACCCTGTCTCAAAAAGACAAATAAATAAATAAATAAATAAATAAATAAATAAATAAATAAATAAATGAATGAATGAATGAATGAATGAATGAATGAAAACTACATCCGAGGGCTGGCATGACATTTTTTTCCACTATGACAGGGTTATACTCACCAAGCATATGGCACAGACTCAAATAAAGCAGAAAGTCTCCCATATGCAGGGCACAGTTCAATTCTGACAGGCCAATAAGTCATTTTTTCATTAACTCATATGAACCTGCTGACACATTATTTTGTCAATATTTTCATGTTACCAGGGAAAATCTCTATTTTTTCTATATTACATTCAAGTAGTGATTCTGGCTCCAAGTGTGTATGTGTGTGCGTGTGTGTAGCAGGGGAGGGGGTTTACTATACTAACTAATTCGCCAACTCTGGATATGAACTGAGTGTGCTATACTTTAATTCTGTTATCATGGGTTTTGGGCTCAGTCCCACAAGATTGCTCTCCCTTCAGGCTCGAACTGCAATGAGTGAGTGGTTCCCCAGGCTATCCACACTCCCGTCCCCATTAGCTACAGGTCAGGGTCCCCACAACACCATCACTGTGATAACTTGCTAGAATGAGTCACAGAACTCAGAGAAACACCTTTCTTATGGTTATCAGTTTATTATAGAGTAACAGGAAGGATACAGATGAGCAGCCAGTGAAGATACACATGGGCTAAGGCCAGCAGCGTCCTGAGCACAGGAGATTCTGTCCTCATAAAGGTCAGGGACACCATACTCCTGGCACATCCATGGAAGCTCTCTGAATTCCACAGCACAAGAAATTTTATAGCTTCATTACACCAGATGATTATTAACTGAATTTCAGCTCCTGTCCCCAGGGTGTGTGCTCCAGGGGTGAGAGGTGGTTAGTAACAATTAGAAGTTTCTAAGCATGGCTTGCAAGACTCTATCCTAAAACTAGATAGCCCACCAAGATCA
This sequence comes from Myocastor coypus, assembly GCA_004027025.1. Classification (NCBI taxonomy): domain Eukaryota; kingdom Metazoa; phylum Chordata; class Mammalia; order Rodentia; family Myocastoridae; genus Myocastor; species Myocastor coypus. The sequence goes on along the minus strand of PVJA010051375.1, from coordinate 10,577 downwards.
TTTCATGCAAACAAAATTATTCCTACCAAGAGGCAATTTGAAGAGATCAGACAGGTGTACATCATGTCAGAAATGAGGGTCAAAGACCAATAGAACAGAAGAAGCACCCCTAATGAAGCAGGATATTACAAAGCTTTGAGGGGCTGTGAACAAGGACCTGGAGATGAAGATCTAACACATACTTCTTATTAAATCACAGTATCACAGCACCTCAATATACTTTCATTACAGGTTGAAGTCTACAGACTGGCTTAAGTGATGATGAGTGGCAACCTGCTCCTATAGGACATGTGGGAGAGCACAGTAACCAGGTGGACAGCCCACCCCATGGCCACTTCAAGTCCAGCTATGAACCGAAATGCCCTGCATAGAATGTCAATACTAATGACCTTTAATTCCAAAGGCCTTCATGTCCTTGACTTTATCTTCTTGGCCTCTTGCTTCCAATACCATAACTGTGTCCATCTTATTGGGGTCGGCAGCACTGTCTACTAAACACAAAACTACACATGAGCAGTTTTTAATTCCATTATGTGTCAACTACAGAGCCTTACGTGGCACATGGATAAATATTTGCCAAAAGGAAGTAAAATTTTAAAGTATATATTATTCAAAAAGTTTTATTTTTGTGAAAAAACAGGAATAAAAATTTTAAAGCCAGAGATTATATGTAAGACAATTACAGGACCAGCATCTATGCCTTACTACCTGTCAGTTAAGCCAAGGCCTCAGGTTATGACATAACGGGTAAGTCCGCCCCCTCGGACCTCTGACAGCCTCCGGCAGTGTCGCAAAATATTCAGGATCACATGAAACCTCTTGTCAGCCTTCAGAGTTGTGAATTCCTTTATGTCAGCTTCTACTATAAAATAATGACCTGAAAATAGATATAAATGTTAATTTTTTTAAGGTCAACTTTTAAGGTAAGTCTTTAAGGTACTAAATTGTGAGTATCAATGACATTAATGACATTGTTACTGTCACTATCCAATTAAAGAAATTATATTCTTGCTAAAACAATAATTATTCTATCAACTGAAATTGTATAACATTATTGCATGTAGCATTTTAGCATGGTAGCCCAGCTTTTTAGCTCCCTAGCTACCTCTTGGTATCTCCTGAACAACTCACTTTTCCATATGTATTATGCGGTAGAGGTTAACAGAAATGAACTCACAGCAGCTCTGTCACTGGATGACTTGCATAAGTTAAACACTCTTTGCCTAAACTACAAAACATAATAAGGAGGGGCCCAGCGGGATGGCTCAGTGGTCTAAAGCACCTGCTTGGGGAAGCTTGGGCGGCTTTAGGGACCGAGGTTCAATCCCTGGCACCACATGCTGTGCCAGCCCTGCCCTCAGGGTGGGCTGAACAGGCCATAAAAATGAGTGAATAAACAAACAAAGGTTCTGAAACAAGATAAACAAATAAATAAATAATTCTAAAAAAAAATATATATATATATATATGATACGGAAAGCTGGGTACAGTGACCCCTGCCTATAATCACAGCACTCAGGACACTGAGACAAGAGAGTCATGAATCAGAGGCTAGTTGAGGAGACATAGTGAGCCTGGACTAAATAGCAATACCCTCTCTGAAAAAGGGGAGGTAAGGACATTATGAGGACTAAGACTTGTAGCATATTAACTGGTACCAGTATGTGCTATATAAGCATGATCAACTGTTAGCACTACTACTCCACTTCTCAAAATATTGGGTAGAGTTTCATACTAGACTCTGGAGCAGCGTTTCTCAGCTTCAGCACCGTAGACATTCTCAGGGCTGTCCTGTGCACTGTAAGGTAGTGTCTCTGTCTCCATTCCAGGTATATCCACCAAAATATGTTCAGCATGACAAATTACCCCAGTTGGAAAACCACTCATAGTCAAAAAGTAAATTTTTGCATTAGAATTTTCTAGCATAAGTTTGGCTTCTCGTGATTAATTATTCTCAAAACAAGTGACACATGCACAGATATATAGTACCTTTAGTATCCTTTGTTTCTTCATTAATAAATCTTTGATAGAGATTTCTAGTTACAGAATTCATAGACTTCTTTGGTTGATGAACAATCTTGTATTTGCTAACTACTGCTTTATTGATTTCTTTAATAACATCATTAATTTGACAATAGGTTAAGCGGGATTTCATGTACCTGTAAAAAAATATATAGTTCTTGTTTTTAAATCATTACACAAATTACTTTCTTTAAAAAAATAAATACTATAACTTTGTACTATGCCAAAGTATCCTTTATAAAATGTATCCTTTGTAAAAACAATTATATCAACTTCTGAGTAATCCAGACACATCTATCTAAAAATTAGAGATAACAACATATTAATGCACAGTTTCTGTAATTATATCTGAATGCATTAATCTCTATTTGCCACCTACATAGTTAATACTACAACTTAGAATAAGGTCTCAAATTCTAATTCAAACAGATTGAATAACTGCAAAATGTAACTTCATTCAAACATTTTTAAAGTGTTCAAAGGAAAGAAAATTTTAAATGTTGAGCAAGTATACAACTGGAAAAACTGTTATGTGTATAAAGAGGGTAAAAAAAGAAAGAAAGAAAAGGAAAGGAGGACAAAAGTAGACAAAACCAGAAGAAAGAAGATGACAATTGAGACATAGGACTTATGGGGCAAGAGATATAAAGCACAACCAGTGAGTAGCATGTTCTTTTTTATTGGCTAGTTCAAATTCTTTCAAGTATCTTCTCTTCAGCTACTTAACCTGTCAGCCCAGATCTCGTTCTTATCTGTCCTTACTGTCATCACAGGTCTAGTCTTAGAATAACAATGGGAGACTCTAAGTTTTGAGGGGTTTGAACACACCAAGACAAAAACTGAATGAACTGTCTCAAACTAAATTGTGAGTTCACCATCTTCAACTTTGTCAAAGAGTTTCTATTTAAAATGGCAGTTTGGAATCCACAGTTCTTCAATATAAAGCAATAAAGGAATTTAAAGAACGCTCATCTGCCCAAAAGTACTCATTTTCATTATTTTTCTTTTCAAAATTTAATTTTGTAGATCTGTTTCTTCTAACTATGATTTTCAAGCTCTTGACACCTTCCTTTCAATGCAGTTGATGCACTGAATCAGAGCGCTACGCTGTCAGAGCTCTGATACAATACACATTGAAATTCCCCAAGTCTTCCCAATTATGCCCTTTATTTCTCAAAGTTCATCCTCTATCCCTGCCAACACTTCCCATTTTAATTCCATCTTCAGTATGTAAATAAGTAAACACCAGTTTAACCCAATCTCATTTGTTATATAACTCCTTAGTTTAAAAATTGAATATTCTACCACAGCTATTCTAATTTCCTTCAACTCTTCACAAAAGCATTTTCTAAACTTACTTTCACTTCACTGCTCCTGGTAGCCCTTTGAGCTTGCCTTTAACTCAGCTGATAACCAGCAACTACAATAAGCAAATCTTAACAGCATTGAAGTGTCAAACCATTTTAATGGAAATAAAGCTATCAATACAGGAAGTGATACTCCTCCAAAAAAAATTAGAGAAATGTCAATCACTAGTCAGAATTATAAAATAGCCAGATAGCTTTCAAGTGACCAACTGGCAACAATTCTAAAACTATAGGTACTAATGGCAAAGGTGGGAGGAGAAGGGTATTCTTTTTTTTTTTTTTTTTTTTTTTTGGTGGTACCAGAGATCAAACTCAGGACCTTATGCTTGCCAGGAAAGCACTTATACCACTAAGGCTAAGCTATCTCCCTGGGCCAAGGGGTTGCTCATAGTCTTCCATGTCTTCTGTCTTATGATACCTACAGCAAGGAAAGAGGCTTACATAAATAACACTGACAGAAATAAAAACCGGTGTAAAGAGCTCTGACATATAAAGAGATGAGAAGTCATCATTCCAGCCCTCACAAGAACAAACTAAAAAGCAGTATAATAATTCTTCCAAAAGCTATTACAGACTGAGGTCACAGACCAAAGTACTCCCCCAAAAGTGGAGAAACAAGCAAATGCCAAAATCACAGCATTCTAAAGAAACAGTAGATACAGAAACAACAGGCAGTTAAGACAAAGACCTGAATAAACTGAACTTATAAGCTCTGGGAAAATCTGAAAAGGGAAAGTGGTTCACTGAAGTTTGCCCAGGGAAGCTGGGGTGCAAGGTAAGTTCATTCTCCTGATGTCAGAGGCCTACCTAAAAACTGAACTCACAATGTTTCCAAAGGCAAGAGTCTGGGTAAACTGACATATGCTATAGGAAGCTAAGGTGCAAGGGAAGTTTTGTTCTGACCAGAGGCCTAGGTGAAAACAGGAACTACATCATTTCACTTTCATGCACCCACCAAAATAGCCCACTGTTTACTTTTCACTCATTGCTGGGACAAAATACCTGATGCTCAAAATTAAGGAGGGAAAGGTTTATTTAGCTCAGTCAGTGGAGGTTTCACAACATACTCAGCCGGCTCCAAGGCAGTGTGGGATGCAACAGAAAGCAGCCAGTCATGGTGGTAGCAAAGATCAAGAGAGTAAGAGCAAATGGGAGTAATGCCGCCAACAATGGCAACAGAGAGCAAGTCTGTCTCCCTTATGTTGCACTCAGGTTATCCACCCTAGGCTGGGTGTAGTACTCACACCCATAATTCCAACAGCACTTACACCCATAATCCCAGTGGATCATGAGTTCATCACAAACTCTAGAAGTCTGCCCCAAGACTGCATGAGGCTTTGAAGGAACAACTAGACACAAACCATAACACCCGTCCAAGTCTGCATGTAAACCCCTGAACTCTGGCACTGTAATGGCTCAATTGAATTTTGAGCTGTAACTATGGAAAGCTATTAGGTTTCCTTATGCTTCCTGTGTCTACTCTAAGGAATGTGCTCTCACCCTCTTTTCAAGGCTGATTAGCAAGGAGTAACTGAGTAACTGTCTCCCTCCACTCCCTAATCTAAGTCCTGTAAACATACTTAATTTAAGATATATCTTGTAAAAACAACTTACTCAACCAGCCCCTACATGGCCAAGTTGTACATGTCCTATACTGTGAAAGACCCCTTAGTCATGTGACTTTCCTTTTTAAAGCTCCTTGTTTCCTGGGGTAGGAGTTGGATCAGTCTTCTCTTGCATGAGAATGACTGGTGGTCTTGAGCTCTGTAATAAAGGCTCACTTTAAATTCTCATTTTGGACTTGGCCTGGCTTTCATTTGAGAACCCATAAGAGGCACCTCATTAGTGTCCTCTCCAGAGCTTCTCTCAGCTGGTGAAAGTGGCTCCGTTCTAACAAACTATGCCTGGCTCATTCCCTGCTGCTATGTCTATGGACTTCCTTCTTTCTCCTCAGGACAAGAGCCAACAGGAAGACAAAAATGATAGCTCTAGGAGCAGAAGCCACTGGAACAAGCAGAGGAATCAACAGTAGTTTACAAACTACTCAGGCTCATTTTGGACTAGCTTGAGACTTGGAAACTCCTAGAGTCACAGTGCTTAGAAAACAGCACAGACTCAAGTGTACGGCACAATAAACAAATAAAAACCAAACACACACTCTTCATTCTAATTCTCAGCTATAAGTCACACTCAGTTTCCTTAAATGCAAAGCAAAACCAAAGTTACTTCTGAGATATAACTCTGTATCACAGAATGGTCCCAAAGAGTCACAAGAAACAAAATGATTCATTTATAGGACAAGAGCTTTCACAACGAAACAAAAAAATCATGTTTTTAAGCATTTTTAACAGAAAATATATCCTTTTTCACAGTACAATGTAAAAGTATTTTAGACAAGACTGATATTTGAACACAGCATACTACAATTAATATGACCAAGCTTTATAATTTAAACAATCATTATGTTAATTGTTAGAGTTTAACATCAAAAAAAATTTTTTTTTTTTTTTTTGTCTTTTTGAGACAGGGTCTTGCTATGCAGTTCAGGCTGGCCTTGAGCTCACTTTTGTAGCCCAGGCTGGTCTCGAACTCGCACCAATCCTCCTGCCTCAGCCTCCGCAGTGCTGGGATTACAGGTGTGTGCCACCATGCCTGGCTCCTCAACATCAAAATTTATCTTAAATACTTACGAAGGAATTCCATTGAATTCCTCAGTAGATATAAATAGCATTTCTTTAATAATTTTCTGTTCTTTTAGAGGCTTCTTTATGGGTTCAGGTTCCTCAACTTTGACTGGCTCTTCAGCATCAAGATCTGACCCATTCACCCTACAAAGTAGAGTATGTACATAACTCAGAATAAAGCAACATACTAGAAATTTTTCTTAACTGAAAAGAATCAATATGCAACATATAACTCTTTCTGATATAATAATTTCTTACCCAACCATTTTTTCTATCCCTACACCTCCACATGAAGGCCTAAATAGTGAAAATAATATTGAAAATTTCCCCATATCTTTAATAAAATAGCTATAATTACTTATATACCCATAACATGGCATACATACGATATATATTAGATTTTTCCCCTTAGTACTGTTGATAGAACCTCCTCATACATGCCAGGTAAGTAGCCAAATGTTCCACCACTGAGCTGCATGCCCAGACTTGTTTAATTTTTTTGTCTTTTTGAGACAGGATCTCGCTATGCAGTTCAGGCTGGCCTTGAGCTCACTTTTGTAGCCCAGGCTGGTCTCGAACTTGCACCAATCCTCCTGCCTCAGCCTCCCGAGTGCTGGGATTACAGGCGTGCACCACCACACCCAGCTCCAGACTTGTTTTGAATTTTAAGAGTCCTGCTAAATTGTGCAGGCTGGTTTGGAACTTATGTTCCAGGCTGAGCTTCCCATGTAGCTGGAATTATATATATGCATAACCATACCTGGCTTATGCTAGACATCTCCACCAAGAGTTCCACTGATTCACAAAAATGAGAATATATAAAGCTTAAATATCTTAGCTCTCAGATAGCACCTCTCCTGACTGACACAGGTCTGAATGTACACAAATCTACTATCTTCCACTTATTCTAATTTATCTCATTGGTTCTCAATCATTGCCTACTGCACACTCATTTCAATTGCTAGTACTAACTAGCTGCTATCCTTGGATTCATTCTGCCCAATTTTATTGAATGAGAAGCCTAATGCAACCTCTGTTCCACTAGTAATGAAGTCTATAAACAGACTGTAGCTTCTAGGTCAGTGATGTCACAAACAGCCCACTGTAGCACATATACTGCAGTTTTACCACCACTGTTCTAGGTTGATTAAGTGCCAGGGAAGGAACTGTTGCCATAGTGGCTTGACTGCTTTCAGAAAAAAGACACAGAATACAAAAAAACGGTAGATCCAAACAGAAGGACCCAAAAGCATACCTGGAAACATGACAAATGAGATGTCAACAGAAAACCAGAAAGAGCATAGCCAGGCCTGACTGGTTTTTGTGGACTGTGAAGACAAAACTGCCCAATGAGAAGGTGCCATCACCCTAACACCAATGCTAATATCAGACTCTTATGAACAAAGTGAATTTTTCCTGTACTTACTGATTACGTGCTGAGGAAATACCCAGTTGTTTCTGCAGCCCCTGCCATATGTATCACTGGAAAACACCATTTCAACCTACAGAAAGGTTTCATTTTGACCCCATCCTGAGATTGAAGGCATACTGAGCTCCTGTTCTAGTCTCAGTCACACCAGGTAGTCCATGTCTGCCCTGACAGATACCCTGTGCTGATCCTTGATCCCTACTATTCACTCATGACCTTTCCCAGGGGTCTCTTGCTCTTGCAGGAAAATTCCAAGCACTCTGTATGCCTACGACACTGATAAGCTCCTCCTGGAGATCCTCAACAATGAGCACTACTGTAGCCCTTTTCCTATGTTCCAAGGCTTGTGCTTGCCTTTCAATTTTTCAAGTTTAATCAATGTTCTCTTTATGGAAAGGTAAGATGATCACAAAGGCCAGGAAACTGATTGCCTCTTTGACAAAAAGTGGATATTCTAGGAACAATATTTTAATCAACCGGAATATCCTGTTTCTTAACCTGACTAGAATTTTATTATTTTTCAATTTGTGTAAATGTTTTAACTATTCTCCTACATATCTGGCACATTTCAAAAATTCACTTAGCTATGAAATGTTTTTATTTATTTAAAACACTATTTAGAGCTAAAATTTTGGTGTTGGAAGACTGGAGAGATGGAAGTGGAAAGATACCATGTTTGAAAGGCAGAGCATAGGACTTAAGTCATAAAGAGAAAAGATGGTGGAAGATGCTATTCAGAGTCAGGCAATAAAAACAAGGGAGAGACAGAATGGATGGCAATGGCTAAGAGAGTGTAACAGTATGAAGATGTCACATCCTTGCCCAGATGACAGAATAACAGCAGTAGTTTGGGTGGACAGGTAAGAAAATAGTCAGCAAGTTCAGCCCTAGACTTGCAAAGTTTGAAGAGAAAAAATTTCCTCAACAAATTCCCAGGAATCCATAAAATCCCCAGAAATAGCTGGACATTTAAGAGCATTGACACTCGGGTCAGGTAAGCAGGAGTGAAGTGGCTTCAGGTGACCCCTAATTTAAGAAGGAAGAAAAGCAGAGGCAGCCACCTCAGGATGTGAGCTGATGGGGAAGAAGGCACAGCGGAGGTGCGCAATACAATCTCAAAATAAAAGAGGAAACCAGCATGAGATCTGGAAAACAAAACCAGGCCTAAGAAAGGATTTCTGGCTTCTCTGCAAACTGCAAACAATCAGTTTCACAAGCACGGTGGTAATGAGGTCCAAAAGCCAGATATTAGGGCCTCTGGGAGAAAAGTGAGCACAAACATATAATGCCAGGGAAGAGAAAGAGAGAACCAGGATGGAGGTGAGGGACAGAGGCTTACTATTCCTTCAGCTATTTTTCAGAAGAGAAGTTCGTCAAACTTATTCTCACTGTAAGGCCGTGGGTCTCAAGGGTCAGGGAGATTTTGCCCATAGAAGACATTTGGAGCATCTGAAGATCTTCTTCATTGTCAAAGGGTGATAAAGCTAAGGTTGAAAAACTGCTCTAAGGGATAGAACTATCAGGAAGATAGCCTATGAAGCCTGCTCTCAGGAAAGAGGACACTTCCTGCAGAGATCTAGGACAAGAAAATTAGTCAAAGACAGAGGCTCATACTATTCCTTGTGCAAGTGATAAAAACTAGTTAATCAACAAAACTGTAGATATGTGACTGAGTAAAAGGCTTTGACGTTTTTTTTTTTTTTTTTTTTTTCATGGATTTATAAATCCAGACAGTAAAAATAATTATAAATATACTTACAAGTTTTGTGATACTATTACTTGAGGCAAATGGGGAGGAATGTTTTCATTCATATGTTCCACATCTTTATAATCTTCTTGAAGAGATTCAAAGAGTTCCTGAAAGTTTTTTAAAATGCTCATAAGTACAACTCTTTCCTTGCTGTCAGCGTCATAAGACATTATAAGACATAGAAGACTAGGAGCAACCACAGGAGTGGGAGGGGAGAACATTGGCTTCTAGAGTTGCTTTTTGGATGGGGATATATTTTTCTCTATTAGACTTTTCAAAGAACAATCCCTATAGCTGCATTACAACAACAAACCAAAGGCAAGATTTAAAGGTTTAAGTCTCTCCCAAATATTTTAACCGTGATAGGCAACCAAAAAAACAGATAAAATTTTCTGATCAATGTTTTTCATCCTGGCAAATTGTTTTTGTTGAATTAGCATACATTTTCCATGTTACCTGTATGATAGCACCGGAGCAAGAATGTCCTTACAGATGACAACCATGAGGTGCTTCATGGAATGATTTCCACAGTGGTATTTGTATATTCCACTTTCATTTTTTCTTGACCATAACTGTGTGCTTTTTTTTTTTTTTTTTCCTCTGTAACTTCCACTAGAACTTGAGGCACTGGACTTGTGCAAAATTTTAATAAGAAAAATATTCTGTGCCTTTGGATGTTTGTCATCTGATGTTCATTTTTCTCTTGAATATTTGCTAGGTCTGCACCAAATGCTGGGTTTTCTTGGACAGGTTAGAATTAAAATACTAACATTGGTTTTAATTTATGACAGCTTTGTTTTGAAGAGCTAAGTGATATTCATAGATGCTAATTTCATTTTTAATAACAGTAAGATAGGCACAAGTATGCCCATTTCCATAGCTGAAAATCTTTACAAAGCCTAAGGATAACAAAGCTTAATGGGGCCAGAGGCTATGCTGCTCAATTTCATCGAATACTTCAGTGGTTCTAACAATAGCATGAGGTAATTACAGTGTAGATTGAGTATTTTCTCATTAGGAAGTAACAAAACATGTACAACTTGAAATTAATTAGAAGTATTATTTAGAACAAGATGTGCATGTGAGGCTCAAGGTTTTTTCTGGAGAATGTTTCTATTATATAGAAATATGGAAATGCAGAAAGAAGAAAGAGCTAGCAAACAGTTCAGTTCAAATGAAGATCCAGAGATGCCAAGAAGTGAGCTGGTTTACTCCGGCTGACACAGGGTATCAAGAACAGCCAAAATGAGATTCCACATCTCTTCAAGGCTGGTGTTCTTTATACACCACTCTGCTGGGGTACCATCTGTTGACATTAAACCTAC
>PVJA010051374.1:0-12866 GCA_004027025.1 Myocastor coypus | reverse complement strand
TTGAGGCTGGCCTTGAGCTCACTTTTGTAGCCCAGGCTGGTCTCGAACTCGCACCAATCCTCCTGCCTCAGCCTCCCGAGTGCTGGGATTACAGGCGTGAGCCACCACGCCCGGCTTTAAAAGGTACACATTCTGCATTAAGTGGACACTTCCAGTTGTTATGCATGGTAAAAATGAAAAAGACTTTAATAAAGTATTCTACAGAAAACATGCACTGAAACATTGAATGCTTTCACCCTAACATGAGGAACAAATTTTTAAAATGTCTCATGTATTCAGACACAGAAAGGAGGTTAAAAAGAAATCATTAGAGTTCAAAGTATTGATTGTGGCAGGTTTGGAAGAGGCTATGGAGGGTGAGTACAACAAGAATCAATTTCATCAATGCATGATCAGTGCAAGTGGCACATTGAATCTCATAATGTCCATACATACTACATGTTACACGAAGTACTTAGAGGGATTATATAGAAAGTCTCAAAACTTATTAGTACAAGTAAAATTGGACAAAATAAGGAAAACTAAAGGCTATATTTTTTCTAATATATATTCTGAGCACTCTAATTCAGCATCATAATCAAATTATCTGTTCTTGAACTTATGCAGATGTGAAAGTGCTAGTTCCACCGCCCAGAAAGCAGGTCATTTGCAGCAAACATCTGATGAGCATCTGATCTAGGGTCAGACAGCTGACACCTAGCCAGTTCAACTATTGTGATAGCTGTTACAACTATTCCAAAGTCATATGCTTTGGAAGGGAAAACATTTTCTAAGGTAAAATTTAAGATAGAAAAATTTCAGATGATACACAAAAGCCTCTGGAACTGATGAATTCATCAAGGTTTCAGTATATACTAAGTTAGCATACAAAAAACCAGGCATATATATAAAATAAGAAGGGAATATGTGAAAACACTTGAAATATTTATTTCTATCATTAATCACTTCAAAGAAAAAAAAGCTAGCAAGCACTTAGAGTATGATTCTAGTCAAACAGATACAGACCTGCGTGCTAGAAACTACAAAGTGTTAATGAAAGCAATTTTAAAAAACCTAAAGGATGGAGAGGTACACTGGGATTATAGATCAATAAACTTAACACATTGAAGATAACAATTTTTGCAAAGTTGCCTATTAGTAGAATTCAACTCAACAAAATATTGGCAGGTTTCTTTGTAGACATAGTTTATTCTTGTTTTTTTAAAATATGCATTTGATACAGAGTCTCATTACACAGTTTAGACTCAGTGATTCTCCTGTTTTCAGCCTCCCAGTTCTCGAATTCAGGCATGTGCCATCAAGCTTGGTCTTGGTGGTCGGCTTAGTATGCCTATGGGTAGGCTGGCCTGGCATGTGCTGCTGGTGATCTAACCCTGGTTTCTGCTCTTTCCTAAGCTTACTCTGCTGAGCTATCTTGCTGGCCCTGTTCTAAATTTGTATGATAAGACAAAAAAATAAACATAGGTAAAATTATTTTGAAAAAATCTGAAATAGGATTGTAAGAATCATTTTGAATTATACTGATACAACATATAAATGCAATAATAATGATTGTTAGGAGGGAAAATAAACACAGTGATTAAGTGGGATATAATTGAAAATGCCAAATAGATCCTCTACCCAGACCCATGTGATTTTAACAGTGGTGCAAAGGGCTTCAGTAGAAAGAATTAACATTCACAAAGATAGTGTTGGAAAATTTATATAACCATGATGCCAAAGGAAAACAGAAGAAACTTGTCTTCATACATTATACAACAGTGAACATTAACTAGGTGATATACACAAATGAAAAGCATGTAACTATCTAATATTTAGTACAGAAAAACAAAAGCATAACAGATTCATCTAAAGAACCAAGAAGTGCTAACAACAGCACAACAACAGTAAAAGGAAAAAATAAATATATTATCCTCTTCCAAAGGAGAGCACTGCTCTGAAAAAGTTTCTTATTAGTAGGAATGTGATGCTATACATCATAATTCTAATAGACTAACAAAGAGAGTTTCTTCATACAGAAACAGTTCTGTATGTTGACTGAATTGATTTTTACACATATGTGCACATGTAACGAATTTGCATAGCGCTACACACAGACCCACGCACACAATGAGAGCACAACATGGAAACTGTGGATTGTGTCAATTTCCCATTGCTATAGCTACAAGTACGTACTAAATTTGTGCTTATGGAAGACACCCCATCTGGTAAAACAGGATGAAGGATACTCAAAACCTACTGGTTTATTTATTTATTGTTTGGCAAAGTCCTATGACTTTATAGTTACTTCATAATAAATTGAGCTAATAAATATTAAAATGTTGAAAAGGGCATGCCTTACCCTTCTGTTTGTGAAGACAGAATAGCATTCTTTCACCAGCACTGTTTTGATCATGTCTGGATCTGTGATAGCTAACACAGGCTGATGGCCATCATAAAACCTGGTGTAGGAAGCAAAGCAAATAACATGTTTTCTTTCAGCATTAAGTTAAATGGAAATCAACATAGAGAAATGTGATGCATTTGTAAGAACACAATATCAAGGTCTCAAACAATGCAATGGAATTGACTACAGAAAGGGAAAAGGGAGAGACTAAAAGAATGGCCAAATCACAGACAGAAAGTAAAGCTAGTAGACTGGGAGCCATCCAAGCCAGGAGAAAAGTCATAACATGCAATGTTCTCAATCCAAACCAGATTGTCAACTTCAGCTCCTATAATGATTTGAAGTCTTGGATGGACATACCTGCAAAAACGTTAGACAGCTATATCTAAGGCTGACATTGTCCTCAGACAGTGGGCACTTTATCTTGGCAAGATAACTAATGCATGTTTCCAGAATACTCACCCCCATATTTTTCCATACTTTTTATAACATTTTGTGTCAAAATCCCAAAAACCCTGAGAAAAGAAAAAATAAACAAATTCCATTATTTATTTAAATGTACCAGCCACATCTTTTTAACAGACACAAATGGCTGGTATCCCATGAATTCAGGCTTGGTATCCCTCACTAGTAGTTACAGGCAAGATTGTACTTAGAGACATCTGAAGGAAAGAGTATTTCTTTATCTGTCAATTTTAAGGAATCCCTTCTCTCTTATGAGTGCTCTTTTGTATTTTAAAGAGAAAAAACAATAGAAACAATGATACAAAATTTCAAAACAAGGTAATAGGAGATTAACAATGATTAACACAATGTATATTGTTACCTTCAAAGTAGTTTCTCAGATTATAAAATATAGGCATGAAAAATGATCAAATAATATAATTGCAAGTGGCTTTTCCCAATGAAGGAATAATAATTGGTAGTATTTTTGTTTTATCTGTCTATCTATCTATCTACCTATCTTGTGTGTATATACGTTTTCTTTGCCCTTTTTTCTGTTCTCCTTTTCCCCACTCAAGTTGTTTTATTTGAGCAGGTTCTTCCCCTTTCACAATATCTATAGTACAATTTGAGTCTTATGTATTCTTTCAGTGTCTTTCCCTAGGGAGACAATATGTTTGCACATGTCAGTCTGATAGATTTCACTTATGAATAAGGTTTCAAGTTGCTTCCATTTATCTATAAATACATCAAGTTTATCCTGCTTTGTAGATGAGTAGTACTCTGTTGTAAAAAAAAAAAAAAGGCATCTTTAAAAAATATTTTTAAATGATCTCTACCTATCTACCTATCTATCAATCATCTATCTACCTATTTGGTATAGGGTCTTTCTATGCAGCTCAGACTTTCAGTGATCCTCTTGTCTCAGGCTCCCCAGAGCTAGGATTACAGGTGTGTGCCACCATGCCCACTTTCAGTGGCCAATTTGACTCAGGACAGGCATGGCATATGGTACTTGGGTTTGAACTGTGTCCTTGTGCTTGTCAGGAAGGCTCTTAGACTACCAAGGTTGATGGGTGTTGGGTTGCTTCTAACACTTAGCGATTATCAATTCTGCTTCTATAAACATGGATGCACATATATTGCTGTGATACAATGCTTTTAATTCTTCTGGGAAAATATTTAGAAGGGAACTGCTTAGGATTGAATGGGATCTCTCGTCCAGACTTCGCAGTGTTTTTGTTCTACTTGGTGTGTCTTGGAAATCCTGGAACCTCTGCACTATTTCCTCTGTGGACATGTGAGGAAACAAAAGTTGAGGAAAGAGTTTCCCAGGAACATGTAAGCTCGTTTATTTCCTCATTCAGCTTACTTTTCACTGATATTACAAACTCTTTTTTGGAATTCTAGCTTATGTAAGATTTTGAAAACAATAGTGACATCTTTCATCAGGCAGTGTATGTTTCAGTCATGCTGTTGGTGCAAATGCATGTTAGTGAAGATAAAGTAGACGATCTTTCTAGTACTCCCGCTCAATAACAGACATTTTTGGAGATGCCACTTCTTCACTTAGACACCGGGAAAATTAAATAAAAGCTCTGAGATTTTACTTCTGAAAGTTAAAAATACTGTTTCTAGTTTCATTTGTGGTGTTTTAACTATGTAAAAAAATTCTTGAGCTCTTTATGTATCTTCTTGGAATCTGAATGGGACAAAAAGAAAACTGCAAGCCTTAATATGTAGTCCTCGCCATGATGTAGTGATACACCCAGTAACTGAGCTGATCAATTGAAGCACAGCTGGGCTTCAAAGTGTTCTAATCAGGGTCTCAGGGAAAACCTTGCCATGTACTAAGCCAGGCACACAACATGTCAGAACTTCCTGCTAGGAGTAGCTTTTCTACTAATTGGCCTAAGCTGGTCTTCAGAATCGTAAAAAAGACAAGATTTTAGAATACCCACAGTTGTTGGAACATAGCAATTCCATTTTATGTCTAAAGTATGTGATATTCAGACAGATGGTGATGTTAAGTTTAATTGCCTGTGTTGCAGGGTAATAATATCATTGAGCTTCTCTTCTGGGTGTTTAATAATTAAAGTTTGCAGACCGAAAATTAGATAGATGGGCTACAATGATAGCTAATATTTTGGCCCTGGCCCTTCAAGGTCAGTGAAGTCTCAGGACATGAGAACTTCTCCTGTGACATCCTTTAACTAAGTGGTGTCCCAAATTTTCTAATCAAGGAGGCTATAGAGCCACAGAGGAAAATGATTGACAATCTATCAGGTGCCTAAGGAGAGTCACCAGGAGAAAAAATTCTCTCAAGCTTTCACAGACAGCAAATTGGTTAAGCACTGGCCATGACTCACCCAGATGGCTGACACTGACAAAAGATCCAGAAAGTCCTGTATATGGTTTCAGGGAAAGCCCTGAGGGGATGTGACTGACCTTGTCAGATAGAAAAAGTTACATTTTTAGTTATACAGGTCTTGCTTTAACTTGGTCTTAACCATCCAGCAGAAACGTGTAGCCATGAGGTATACAAAGCAAAGCTATATCAATACGCTGAGCTGTAAAAGGCTCAAGTGAACAACTTTGAACAATTGCCAGTTTTGCTGATAACTCATTGCTGTTCTGGACTATTGGACTATATTGGGTTATACTGCTGAATTCAAGTACCTACAATCCTTGGACTGGCATCAAGTATGAAAAGGTCTTTTAAAGACTTCTCCAAACACAGCTTTTCTAAATGGAATGGAACACTCATCTCTGACAAAAAAGAGGGACATAAAAAAGGACCTTTTTTGGAGCCAGCAGGATGGGTCAGTGGTCTAAAGCACCTGCAGGTGGCTGCAGGGACCGCGGTTCGATCCCTGGCACCACATGCTGCACCAGCCCTGCCCTCAGGGAAGGCTGAGCCGGCCATAAAAACAAACAAACAAACAAACAAAAGTTCTGAAACAAGAAAAATAAAATAAAATATTTTTTTAAAAAAAGGACCTTTGTTGTTGTGAAAAAAATATATGTATATACAAGATAGGATAGATATACAGCTACTTAGTTCATGGAAAAGAAAGGTTTGTACTAATATTGTTTGCATCTTGTCTGCAACTTGTTCTCTGAGCAAGTACTATGAAGACAATAATATGTAATGTATTAATTATTGTAGCTGTCCTGTTGACCTGTTTTGAAACTGTTTCACTGATATTTTATCTTTTTTTCCTCATTAAAATGAATAAAAAATAAAAATAAAACAAGAAAAGAGAAGCACAAACAGTACTCACCTTGCGGTAACCTAGAATAGTTCCAAAAAAGGGGAGAGGTTTTGGCCCAGGAATTCCCAGCTTCTTAAAAATGCCATGGGAAGAGGTCCCATATCTAGAAGGTGATAGAGAAAGCCGGATTTAAAGATTGACTGCATATATTTATGAGTTACTTAGTCACTGCTTCTAGAACTGGAAGTCAAGCCTGGAAATTAGCATATAAATAATGTAAATACATACTAACAAAAACTCCAACAGCTATAATTACAGTTGACCTCTTTCACATCCTCTAAGAAATCCCCCAAATCAGGAAGATTAGCTAAGAGTAGCTGAAATCTTAGGTTCCCAATGGAAGAATGAGTACTTGATAAAAGTCCCCAAACTTGAGTTCAAGTGTTCCTAAGAGATTGTCTAGAATTTTTCAATGTCACTTCAGTCCCTTGTTTTGATCTAGGAAGTATATATGATGCCAACATATCTACCCTCTAGTGACTTTCAGTAGGGGCTGATACACATGTGAGTCTCTAGAAGTAATGCCCAGTGTGGAGAGAAATGTTTTCTCGCTTGCTTCTAATTCCTACCTAGGTATCTTTTATTTCATCACCGGATCACACTTTTTACAATGAGGAATTAAGATAAGTTGGTGGCCATGCATTGAAAATATATACAGTAAAATAAACTAACACATAGGTATATTTAAAAACATATATGTAGTCAATGTCAATGTCATAAACACAGACATCCATACATTCTTCGCATGATTCTAAAAAGATGAGGTCATTTTAAGCATGCCCTTGGTCACAAATACTGCAGCCAACAGCCTTATCTTAACTTTATAAAGAAACATGATGTACAACTGGTGATCGGACTATATGTAAAAAGGGCTGGCAAGATGGCTCAGCAGTCTAAAATGCCTGCTTAGGCAAGCTTAGGCAACCACAGGGACTGCATTTCAATCCCCAGCACCATATGCTGTGCCAGCCCCACCCCCAGGGCAGGCTGAGCCAGCCATAATATAAAAAAACAAAACAAAAGAATATATGGTGAATGTTTACATGTTTTAAAAAACTTTTCCATTACAACACATGTTGGCATTTTTTCCCCTCAAAATACTTCTCTACTTTGAGCCCGGTTGTCCCGCTGCTCTTGCCACTTTCTGAAATAGTTCCAGAGTTCTCTGTCATGCATGCTGTTAGTTGTGCTCTTGTGGTTTTCTGGATATCCTGAAGATATTAAAAATGCTTAGTTTTCATTGTAATTTTGACTGTAGGGAAAAGGCAGAAAAATCACCGGGTCAGAGCAGGTGAATAAGGTGGCTGAGGACACACTGAATACTTGCATTTGATAGAAATTTGCATTAACATTTTGAGTTGATTCAGGACATTTAGTCGCCAATAAACAGATACAATAAAGGACTTCCAAAACTGCTTCAAAAAGTGACAAAAAGAATGGAGTGTGCTTGCAATCAGGAGGAATATTTTGAGGGCAATTAATGGCAAAGTGTCTTTTACAATGATAAATACTTAAAATTCTAACCATTCACCTATTCCAAAACAAAATCCTATATTATGTCAATGAAATTTTAATATTGAGTAGAATGATATAGCAACTTAATTAGTGGTAAGGTATTATTATATAGAAAATATATAAATCTAACCTTCTAACTTTCTCTTTGGAGATTCATACTAGACTTGTATTATTTTTGCCTTATCATGATCACCTACTGTTTGTAATTGTAAAATTGAGATAGAAATCTAATGTGATATGAAGGGAGTTTTTCTTCCCCAGGGTCCAAAACAGGTCTCTCCACCTGCTCTTTGGTACCTGGAATTCCACCACATATAGGAGCCTCTCTATTAGTTTTGATTCATGTGTTATACTAGAGTTTTTTTGTTTTGTTTTGTTTTGATTTTTGAGACAGGGTCTCACTATGCAGTTCAGGCTGGCCTTGAGCTCACTTTTGTAGCCCAGGCTGGTCTCGAACTTGCACTGATCCTCCTGCCTCAGCCTCCCAAGTACTGGGATTACAGGTGTGTGCCACCATGCCCAGCTATACTAGAGTTTAAAAGGAAAAATATTTTAATGTACGTTGGCTTGGGGACTCTCGTGTTTTGAGGCTGTCAGTAGACTTTCATATTAGGGAAAAATTATATCTTTGCCCTGTTTCTGGAAGGAAATGTTAAAGGAAGAAAAGTAATAAAAGTTGAAAATGTCTGGCTTCTCTGCTCAAAACAATCATCATTTACAACTGAAGATTCGGTATGTGATTAGTAGAGTAATTCAGTTATAGAAGGACGGGATTTCTGTGGAAAAGTAACAGAAGAGAGGCAAGAACATCATATGAACCTGTGGGGAGGGTTCCTTGGAGAAATGAGCAAGTTGTGCTGACAGTGGTACAGAAGGGACAGGATCAGTCAGTGCCAACAAGGGTCTGTAGTCCTGAGCATATCTGAGAAGGCACAGAAAACAAATATAACGGCATAAAATCTCCTAAGAAACCTGTTATCCCAGAATCCTGAGTGACTGTAGAAGGGTGCAATCAGGAGGACTGCACATGCTGAGCAGCGATATATAATCTTTCTTTAATAAATTCCAGTTGTTTTAGTCGAGGCGCAAACTCTGACTTCATCAGATAATTCTCCAAAGCAGATAATGTCACTAAATGTTCTAGGCCATAGAAATTGTGTATTTACTGGGAGACAAGTGCTTATTGCTTCCTTCAAAGGATCTGCATAAAGCTTATAATAATTTTTTTAATTTTATTTTATTCTTTTTCTTGTTTCAGAACTTCTGTTTGTTTGTTTGTTTGTTTGTTTGTTTTTATGGCCAGTTCAGCCTGCCCTGAGGGCAGGGCTGGCGCAGCATGTGGTGCCGGGGATCGAACCACGGTCCCTGCAGCCGCCTAAGCTTTCCTAAGCGGGTGCTTTACACCACTGAGCCATCCTGCCAGGCCCCAAAAGCTTATAATAATTTCTTAGATTTTGGCAGCATCCAAATCTTAAATGTTCCATCATTTTCACTTTTGATCTTCCTAACAGGTAAAAGAAAGAGCAGCCTGATTTGTACCCCATGTTCCAGATCACAGAGGAGAGGAGTCTGCACAGTTACTCACAGATAGAGGAGCACCAGGCTGGTAGCCAGGAGAACCCAAGTTTCCACTGAATAGTTTGGAATCAGGTCCATTACCAAACTCCTTCAGCAATTTTCTCCTCTCAGTTTTCTTTCCAGTGGATTGTGTGGTACTTTTCAAGGCTGTGCCTATAGAGCTCCCGTCCCAGTTTAAGTGAGATTCAGTGAGGCCAGTCAGGAATGTTTATGTGAGACGGAGGTGGGGCTGGGTGTGCAGCCAGTAGCAAGGCCATCTGTGCTCCACCCCGCCACAAAGCCTGGTGACTTCTCCACCTTGGCAACGGGCAGAGTCATCAATGTGCCTACTTCAGTCTCTGAATAATAACTTGAGGAAAATCCATTAAAGTTCAATCTTATCACTAGGTTCAAAGATCTTTGCTTCTTATCAGAAGTGATTAGCGTTGCATCACCTGTACCCTGTCCTTTTATGTAGGGCCACCTTATGTTGACATACTTGAGATTCACCCCAACAAGGAACACGCGCACACACACACACTTTATTTATATACTTTACCAATTACTTTGCCTCAACTCTTGTGTGTCCGTGGAAAATTCTCATTCATCCTTCAGAATTCAAGAAATCAGTGAAAACTTCATCTTCTAGAGTCTTTTCTTACTAACCTCCCAGAAAGAAGCATTTTTTTCCTGGGCAACTTCTGTTATCTGAAGCACAGACCATGATTGCTATCCGTAAATGTTAGTATTATATTTTCTTTGTATGGTGGTTTGATTTTTATAAGACTCAGCTTTTCCAGGGCACAGTCAGAATATTATTCAATATTGAGCACATACACAAGAATATTTCACAGAATTGACATCTAGGAAATTTGGTTGAGTTTGGAGAGATTTTCAGGCTTCTGCATGACCTTTCTGTGTGGATCTGTGGTGATCGCTCAGTCTTCTTCTATTTTTGTAGAGCAGGAGGAGTTGCTTATATTTCAGCTGTCTTCCTGGCACATGCAGCTTGGTCTGAAGGCTTCTTCTGCCAAGAGCATTCCTAAGCAGAGATAGGCCTTGGAAAAAGATGGAGCTCGTGGTGGCACTGCGGAGCACTATTAATTCAAGCTACTGCATGCGCTGCCTTTCAGAGAGTCTTCTAGTGAACAATCAGTTATACACTAACTTTCCCAGAAACCCTGCCTATCAGGGATCCTTGGGTGAAATTGCGAACAACAGCCTGCATGGAAAGGTGGACTCTGAACACACTGAGTACAAATATCATGGTCCCTGTTTCTACAGACGGCATGCAAAATATACAGGACTCCAAAAAATATGATTCCAGGATTTTTGTGAGCCAGCAGCAGAGAGAGCAAATGCCGCCCTCCTTTTAGATGAATGAGCAAGTATTGAATTAGTGAGAAGCAGGCCCCGAGAGGTGATTTACAAGTCAGTGTGTAAGAGCAATCATTGTGACCAGTGGGCCCCCTACAAGATTCCTCATGGAAGAGATACAGTGAGTATTTGGAAATGATAGCACCTCATTTTCTCAACTTTGGGTCATGGTATTTACTTATTTACATCAGAAATGCATTAGAATTCTGTGACCCCCAGCTTTTTTTGGCACTCAGTTTCATGGAAGACAAGTTGTCTACAGACTGGTATAGGCGTGACTTCAGCATGATTAAAAGGAGCATGCAGCCTTGGTCTCTCACATGCTTAGTTCTTAAGAGAGTACAGGCTTGCATGAAAATCCAATTCTTCCATGATCTCACAGCTGTGGAGCTCAAATGATGGTATAAGAGAGGGCACCAATTAAAAATACAGATGAATCCTCTATTCCATCTCACCTCATTCTGTGTGGCCAAGTTCCTATAGGTCACAGACTTATACTAATCCACACTTCAGGGATTGGCGAAACCTGGAGTAAATGGCACTCAGAAGCTCAACATCCTTAATGTAACATCAGCAGATATTTAAGTCGTGTGTGTGCATTTCCTTTTCTCTTCTTTCAGACCCTCAGGCGCAGCTGTCCAGTACAGCATTTCTGTACTTCTCACCTGCTAACCTCTTGCCGTGAAGCAACCGCTTGGGGATTTATACCAACAGGGATATTCCTTCACAATAAAACACATTCATCTACAGGAATAGGTAGAGGGGCTGCTACCCATCTTGAACAGTGTCTCCTGACATCGCTTCCCACTAATGGTTAGAGAGAGCTAGCAGCTCTTTCCTTTGTTGCCATTATATGTAAACACTCATTTTCGAGGAGTTTTAGAATCTTCTAATGGCTAGAAAAGAAAACAAATAACCTTCAGTATACACTGGGAGAGAGATAAACTATACTCAGAGGCAAGGGAGTTGGGAGAAGACTAATATAAACTTCAGAGAACAGTATGCTTCAAAGCTCCAATAGTGTGATGGGGTGGGGGTAGGGATGAAGAAAGAATAGAGCTACATAAATACAAAGACATTTTGGCAGGCCTCGTCAGTGTCACCCTCTCAATACCTCTCTTTATCTCCTTACAGTACAGGAATGATATCAGAACTTCTAAATATGGTATAAATGCAATGTGACTCAAAACCCACTAGATGTCCAAAATGCAAGAGCTCATGTTGTCTAAAATTGAAAACTGAATTTTAAGAACAGTGGTGGTTAAGGTTAACAGTAGGAAATATTTTTTGAGAGGGAGAGATATATCTCTTGAAAATCAGGAAGGGCCCCAAGTGGATTGACAGGAGCCCCTCTGCTGAAGTGGAAGTTTTATAGAATACAACTATGTAATACAATGTGCATTGCAGTTATCATCATAGAATAAGATTATAATTATATCCACTTAAGTGATATTGATCTAATAGGGAAGCAAGTCGCATAGCAAGTGCACATGAAAAGGACAAAGAACTTTTCGGGAAGTGATGAATCTGAGGGTCTTGGTCACTCAGCAAGATGATGTCCAACTAGACTTCGTTAGACAATATGTTACAAATTATCTCGGGCTTGGTCTTATGTCTTTACCTTGAGGCCTGGCCCCTAACAGATGTGCCTCCAGCCAAAGCGGCAATGAGTTTTATCTTTGTCCTGACTCTCTCAAGGATGTACAGGCTTGTTGTAAAAGCATGTTTAGGATATTTTTTTTAAATTGAGGTTCCTAGAAGAGGGAAGGACTTGAGTAATTTCTGTGTCTTGAAACTATAGCTAGGGACAATTTTAAAACCCCACTTTGCTTGATTTATCTCATGCTCTTAAAACATGGTTTGTATCATCTAGATTCAAAACAGTTGGGTTCTTTTTAGTGCTAATTTTGTAGCAACTAAGCTCTTCCCTAGTCCACATTTGTGGCTTTCAGCTTTACTGGAGCTTCCTTTTTAGCCAGATTCAACCCTGTTTAAATCATTCAGCTCACAGATTTACCCTTGATTTTCCATGTAGACCTGGCTAAAAACTCCAAATGCCATCCATGTCACTACCTCAACATTAGACCAACTTGAAATTTCCTCAGCTGGGTTCTTTTTTTTCTTTTTCTTATTTCTTTTAAATTTAATATTTTTATTGTTTAAATTTAACAATCATTATATTACATATTTTCATCATCAGATCAGTTTAGATAATACATATAGGTATATAAGATTGATCAAACAATTAAACATTAACCCTTTTAAATCAATATTACTTTTTTTTTCTTTTTCCCTTTCTTTTTTTTTTTTTT
>PVJA010051373.1:0-12885 GCA_004027025.1 Myocastor coypus | reverse complement strand
CAACATGGAAAAGTAACTTGCCACACATATAAGTGAGGGCTACAGAACTCCAATAAGCCAGGACTAGAAAAATCTGCACCAAGAAATGCAACACAAGAACAGATATTAAATTCTGTCGCAGGCAAGAAATATATCAGGTTCCTATGAAGAACGCTATCAAAATCATAGCAGCAACAACTAGAGAAGAAATTAATTTGACAGAAACTAAAAAGGCACTAGAAATAATTATCTCAGAGTTTGCTCTTGAATAAATTAAAGTTGATAAAGCTCTAGCCAAGCTTGACAAAAGCAAGAAAGAATAAAATTCAAATTGGTTCCATAAGGAATAGAATATGTGGCATCACTACAGATCCTAAAGAACTTCAGAATATCATCAGTAACTTCTTGGAAAATCTTCACTCTCAAAAGATGGAAAATACAAAAGAACTGGGCAGATTCTGTGATGCATATGAATTACAAAGCTGCATCAAGCAGATGTAAGCATCCTACACAATTAAATATCAGTCAAAAAAGCAATCCTGAAAGTATAACCACACACACAAAAAAAAAAAAAAAAAAAAAAAAAAAAAAAAAAAAAAAAAAAAAAAAAAAAATCCTGAAAATATAACCAAAACCTTGACAACAAAGAAAAGCCCAGGTGCTCCAGAAAGCTTAATTGAATTGGACAGAATGTTTAATGCCAGCTCATCTGAAATGCTTTAATAAAACTTAAAGTGAAGCAATGCTCCCTAATTATTCATGGAGGTAAGTGTTATCCAGAGGCAAAACTGGAGAACGACAAAACCAAAACTAAAACTAAACAATAGAACTACGGGTCAGTCTTATTCAGGAACATGAATGTCGAATTTCTCAACAAAATACTAACAAACAGAATGCAGTAAACCCTCAACATTTTACATCATGACTAAGGGTGATTTATCCCAGGAATAGATGGATGGTTAAATACCTGCAAAATAATGCATGAAATACACCCTAAAACAGAGCCAAAGACAAGGATCACATGATCATCTCAATAGACTCAAAAAAAGAAATCTTTTGATGCAATTTAATAGTCATTCATGATAAAAATCCTATGTGATAAAAAAGTTGGCATAAATTTCCCTCTCAGAACTGCTGTCATTGCCTGCCACAAATTGAAAGTTTTATTTAATATTCTTTGAATTGTACATATTGTTTAATTTCTTGTGTAATTTCATCTGCAACCCACTGATTGCTGAAGAATGTGTTAATTAACTTCTATGAGTTATAGAGTTTTATGATTTCTTTTGTCATTTATTTCCAGGTTCATTGCACTGTGGTCAGATAATATGTATGCAATAATTTCTGTTTTCGTGCATATTCCTATGCATGACTTATGGACTAGCATGTGACCTAGTGTAGAAAACATCTCATGTGCAGGTGAAAAAGGGTGCATATTCAGATGTTTTGGGGTGATTATTCTGCATAAGTCCACTAAATCCACTTGTTCAAAGCTTTGGCTCAGTTTTGCTACCTCTTTGCTAACTTTCTGTCTCTTAGATTATCTTTTATTCGTAAGAGTGGCTTAAGGTCACCCGTTACAATTGTAATATTGGTTTATAGATTTTTCATGTCCTTTAAGATTTGTCTTACATAATTGGGTGCTCCTTTATTTGGCACATACATATTTATGACTGTTACCTCCTCCTCTTGAATTTTTGCCCTAACCAGTATGTAGTGAACTTCTTTATCTCATTTGTTCATTCTTAGTTTGAAATTCAGATTGTCTGCAAACAGAATTGCTATTACTGCTTTTGTCTGAGGTCCTGGAGCATGTAGAATTGTTTTGCATCTTTTGACTTGCAGCCTACGAGTGATTTTATAGGTTCCTTTTGTTTCTTACATACAGAACATTGTTGGATTTTGCTTCTTACCCTTCTTCCAGTCTATTTCTTTTAATTGGTGAACTAAATCCGTGTACATTGGTGGTCATAACTGAGATGTACTAACTTATGGTTGACAAGTTCTTTTCCCGCTGTTAGTTTCCTAATTTTCTCCGGTGTTTAATAGCATGCTGTGTCCCATAGTTTTTTTTTTTTTTTTTTTTTTATGTTGTCATTCTTGGAATTGTGGATATTTTGATCCCGTTCTGGAACGTCTGTTAGCACTCTGTGTAGGGCCGCTTTTCTCATCATGAATTTCTTTACTTGTTCATTGTCATGGAAGCATTTTACTTTTCCATTAAACTTGAAAGAGAATTTTTCAAGGCACATCAGTCTGGGCTGGATCTTATTTTCTTTTTCTTTCAAGACTTGAAGTACTGGGACCAGGGAGATAGCTCCATGGCACAAGGGCCTGCCTGGCAAGTGCAAGGTCGTCAGTTCGAACCCTGGTCCCACAAAAAAAAATATATATATATATAGGGCCCGGCAGGATAGGTCAGTGGTCTAAAGCGCCTGCTTAGGAAAGCTTAGGCGGCTGCAGGGACCGCGGTTCAATCCCTGGCACCACATGCTGCACCAGCCCTGCCCTCAGGACAGGCTGAGCCGGCCATAAAAATAAATAAATAAACAAAAGTGCGACGTAAGATTTAGCAAAACCATCTCAAAATGTTAAAGAAAAATAAATAAATAAAGCTATCTTGTAACGTTACTCAGGGTGAAGTCCTCAGGGGTCACCTTCCAGTACCACTGCAAAGAAAATGCCTATTTACATCCTTCCTCTATTTTAAATGGAATTATTTTTTATTTATTTTATTTTTCTGGTTTCCTTTTAATTGAGGATATGTGAATATCTTAAATATCTCCATCCTTAACTTCGTACCGCATCTGTGATTTGCAAATATTTTCTTCCCATCACAAGATACGCTTTACATTGTATTATTTCCTTTTCTCCACAAAAGCTTATCACTTTGAAATAACCTAACATTTATTTTTACTTTTATGGCTGAAGATTTTTGCGTACTATCTAAAAAAATATCTTCCTAACCCTATATGATGAAGAAGGCTTACTTACTTCTTGAATTTTATAGTTTCAGCTCTTATAGGGAATGATTAAGAAATGGTAGAAGCTTGAATTTTAAAAATTAATTGCAGTCCAACACATATTGGTCCTAATGCCCCTCAGAACGCAGTGCCTCGCTTTGAACACAATGTGCCCCACTCCTTTGGTCACGTCTTGGAGAGGTGATCCAAGTCCTCCTTGCTCATTGTCTTTCTGAGAAGTAATGAAATTGCATGGCAGCCTCTGCCAGCTGCCGGCCCACAGCCAGGCGGCCCATGAGGCGCAGTGACCCTGTCCTGCTCCACCTCATTTGCTGGTTTTGGCACTAAGCGATTTCTCATTCTTTCTCAAAGTCAAACTGACCAGGGTTGGTAAATGTTTTAAATCAATTTAGGACATCACCACAGCCAAAAAACCACAAAGGAAGGGATTCATGGGAAAGAACTTCTGGACCCGCTTTAGGAAGGAGCAAGAATGACAGGAGAAATGTTTCTCAAGCAAAGGGGAGTATTCTTAGAGGAACTGATGGCAGTGTGTCTCTCACTGTAATTAATTTTTCTAAAATTTAAACATATACCATACTTTGGAATCACATCTCTTTGTTCAATTGGATATGAAGAGACCAATTCTAGAAATCAATAGCAGGAAAATGGGAATATTCTTAAATGTGTAAATATCTGAATAACACTCATAAGTCAGCACTGGCTCATACAAGAAGGCAAAAGAGCACTTTAGTAATTAGTACATCACTGGATGAGGACATGTTGTAAAAGAAAACCCATAATTTGCTGTGCAGGGACGCCGTGTTGGGTGGCCAGGAACTTTGTAAATGGCTGGTAAAGCAGAGTGCGACATCCAAGTTAGTTGCTTTGCATCTTTTAGGATTTTTTGTATTTTAGTTTTCAGATTTCATAGAAAAATATATTTCCTAGGAAATAATTAATAAAATACTTACATTTGCAGGTGCTCTAAGTGAAAACTCTAAGAGAAAAACTGTCAATTTTCAGTGAAGCATAAAGTGAGAAACAAAGGCGCCCTGCTGCCTGCTGAGCAGCTGTGATTAGTGACCATGGGGACACATCTGCTCCGGACGCTCCTGCGGGCCGGCGTGCTCGCTGCTTCCTGATACAGACACGTCCGAAGCAAACGGCCTGGAGTTCTGTATCTCCCTGTGTGCCTCCTAATTCCTCAGTATCCTAAAATTAACCATTAGAAGACATCAGTTTTAGAGGGCCAGAGAGGCAGCTCTGTGGCAAAGCACTCGCCCTGCCTGCAAAGAAGTCGTAGGCTCAGTCACCAGACCCACAAAAGAAAACTAACAATACCTAGGTGGAAACAAAACGTAAGCAGCAATGCACTAGATCTTGATGACATACAACAATGGAAGTAATAAAAGGGAACTTTATAGCAATAAACCCCTACTTATAAAGAGTTCTGAAATAAAAAATCTAACTGCACCTTTAGGGACTAGAAAAATAGCAAACCACTGAGCCCAAGGTTAGCAGAAGCACATTCATGAAAATTAAGACAAAAGTGTATCAAACTGAGAACTTAGAATAGGTAGAAAAATACGAGATTTTGTCATTTGAAGAAATGAAAGGACAAGTCAGAAGTAAAGACGCAGGCGGTGCAGTGGGTGTCTCATAACGGAAAAGGGCAGGAAGCCAGGATGACCCACAGTGCTAGGTGAAAATTGTTCAGTTTGGAGGAAGCGGATAGGCTCTTAGACCCATGCACCCTCCGAGACTGAGTCAAGAAGAAATGGAAAAACTGCACAGAACAAGAATAAATAGAATACAGTAGCCAACAACTTCGCAGCAAAGAAAAGCCCAAGACCACATGGCTTTATAGCTCACTTCTACCAAACTTTCCAAGAAGAACTAGGAATGGTCTTTCTTAACTTTCAAAATCACAGGAGGACAGAGAACACTTCCGAACATCACATGTGATGCCAGCACCATCCTGACACCAGGGCCTCATGCGTAGCTGCAGACCTGCCTCTGGCAGGTCCCAAATCGCAGACACGTCTGCATCTCCTCTGCACCAGCTCCTGTTCTTAAAGTCAGAGACTGCAAAGACATTTAGTGAGTAACTTCACACAAAATGATGCTATAGATATCTGTGTTTTCATTTGTGTATCACTTCTGTGGGAAAGAAGTTGGGTCCTCATCAGCTCGGTCTCTCCATCTCTCAAAGTATGTGAAATTTATTTTTTTAAATACTTATCACTTAGTAAAAGACACACACACACACACACACACACACACACACACACACACACGAATGCTTGGAGGACAGGATAAGCAAGCAATTCAAGAATTCAAAAATGACCAGAAATATTTCTTTTTCCAAATTCCGCTTTGGAAGGGTGTGTAAAGAATGGAGTTCTTTCTGCTTCAAGGGACCGGGCAAGGGTGCTGGCACCAAAATGCCACACGCATACAGGGCAGGAAGGCAGAGTCCAGATTCCTGCTTCTTCAGATGCTTTGAAACACCTCATCTTATATTTTGCAAAACATAAAGCGCTGCCTGAGGGTTAATTTTAGGATACTGAGGAATTAGGAGGCAGACAGGGAGATACAGAACTCCAGGCCGTTTGCTTCGGACGTGTCTGTATCAGGAAGCAGCGAGCACGCCGGCCCGCAGGAATGTCCTGAGCAGATGCGTCCCCATCGTCACTAATCACAGCTTGTCAGCAGGCAGCAGGGCGCCTTTGTTTCTCACTTTATGCTTCACTGAAAATTGACAGTTTTTCTCTTAGAATTTTTACTTGGAGCATCTGAAAATATAAGTACTTTGTTAGTTGTTTCCTAGGAAATATATTTTTCTATGAAATCTAAAGACTAAAATACAAAGAAATCCTAATAGACGCAAGACAACTAACTTGGATGTCACACTCTGCTTTACTAGCCATTTATAAAGTTCCTGGCTACCCAGTATGGTATCCCTGCACGGTGAATTATACATGTTCTTTTTAATATGTCCCCCTCCAGTGATTTGCTAATTACATTCTAATGTTCCTCTTCTATTTCCTACTAATGCCAAAAATTTTTTCTTTATTCAGAACTCCATCTTCTGGGTCTGTCGCCACCTCTCACTGCCACGGTTGGAGGCTCTCGTCATTAGTGTCCTTTTTCTGTGACACCCGTCATCCTACCTTCCGAAATTTGGAAATTGTGCCTGCAGCACGAAGTCACCAAGAGGACGTCTCTCCAAGTTGCATTCCTGGGTGTTTTGCCAGTCGGTAGAGGAAAGGCTGTATCTAAGAGGGGAAGAACTACAGTTAGCTTTCTTTGCACCTGAGGTTGAAAAACTTTGTATACTCTTCTCAGAAAAATTATCCCACATGGACAATAACAAATAGCCATCAAAATAATGATTGACTGGAGGAAGGAATGAAGATTTGCTTTGATAGGATCCAGCAAAGTCTTGAGTCCAGGGGCTTCGTGCAAAAATTCCTGGGATTTGGGGTGTTAGACAAGGGGACAAGTAACGTTTTATTCACTGCAATTGTTCTTAGCGGAGCAATGCTGGGCCAGAAGGCCGCTTCCCACATAGAAATTCAAGTAAACACAGAGCCACAATGTCCAGGTGCAAGATTTAGGTTTCTGCACCTTCATCTTCCTTGTGGACTTCACACGGGCCTTTATCAAATGCAGGATGCATGGTAAGACCCTTCTCAATGACATATATATATATATATATATATATATATATATATATATATTTGTTCATGGCTAAGTTATCATTTTAGGATCTTTCCATGTGCTTGGTCTTTTTCAGGGAACCACGACACACAACGTTGAAGCATTCTGGTTCCTCTGCCCTGAGTCCAGTTCCTTCCCAGAACCCCTATGTGACTTGCTTTAGCGTTTTCTAGCCCCATTTGAAGGTCATCTATTCAGGCCTAACAGCAAGCCACATCACTCAGCATGTACATTTTGACAGAGAAGCGGCTTAGGACCAAATGTCCGGTTCCTGTCTTACAGAAGAACTGTGAAGGCAAACAGCAGCAAGTCCAAGGAAAATGAGAAACAGAAACCCTCTGTCTAAAATCTCTTAGCTATAGCACTTGAGGCATCCCATTGTGTATCCCAAGAGCAAAACTTCAGAAGCTGTAATGATGTTAAATGTACGTAGCTGAGTTCATCAGTATATGCTAAAAGCAACATCCAAAATCTTTTCCTGACATATCTGTGCTGCCCGTAGAGTCCAGATGCGATGATGCCATGATGAGAACGTCAGTGTTTCTTTGTGGCCGCCGCAGTGCTTGCTCCATTCAACTGCACCCCGTGTATAAGTCTTCTTGGCTTATGAGATCTGCTATGATAGGTGCATTCTGGAAGGCATGGTTATGTGGATACTGCCCTTAGTGCAGCTGAAAATCACTCTGTCCAGCTGTAAAGACGGCATTATATACCCTCAGTCTTCCCATAGACTTAACAAAGGCTCTAAGGAGCATTTGACTGTTTCCTTTACCCTTACTCATTATCTCAGGTAGGTGTTCAGAACTTGGGCACCATTCTAAAGTTTTGTGTAATAGCTCAGTACTTAGGTAGTTAAAATATGTTTAACTTTGAGAATGTTGAAATGTTCAGCTTATTCTCTATCAACTTTACTTGAAGATTTTTTTTTTTTAATGGAGTTCTTTTTCTTTCAAAAGCTAAAGACCAGTTTTCTTAGTAGGTACCTTTTCACCTTCAGCCTGGAAAACAGCCTAGCTGAAGCTGCAGACTGTTAGAGACATTTTCTCCCTTCCATGTTGTTGTGGGTAAGAAGCACATGTACCAATCCGCGGGTCACGTTATGCAGCATGAGTTGCCTCATTTCTAGTTTCCGGGAAATGCTTTCTCACTGTTCGCCCCTAGCCCCAAAGGTTTCACACTTCCATTAGGATAGAACTACAATTTCATAGCCCTTATGGGCTAGTCACTTATTTCACAGCAGAATACATCACCCCTAAATTTCCACAGCTTACAGCAAGCAATACTCTTATGTCATGGCTCTATACGCTAGCTACTGGTTTGGCTCCAGGATCCAGTTTCACTTTGTCTGTTTTATGTATGTCCATTTTAAGGTCCAAGCCAGAGGAACAGCAGCTATCTGTCCTCTTAGGACACATCCCAGGGTCATAAAAGAACACCAAGAGACCAATATTACACTATAGCCAAGGTCTGAAGAGAGTCCACCTACCCTAAGGCCAAAACAAAGTTGTTATTGCTGATGTTCTTCTAGAGAGAAGTGACAAGTTAAGGCCAGCAAATTAATCTGCCTTGTCACCTATCATCATCATGCCTTGTGCCAATGGAAAAATTTCATCTCTGTGAAATAGCTTGTTTCTTTGTAGTTCCGTATCAGAGAGGAGACAGTGTCAGTCTATAGGGAAGGGAGACCACAGCAGCAAGAACGTGCACTGCGGAATGGCCAGGGCACCAGAGGCTTTCCCGTTCCCACTTGCAGTTCCTTACAACTTTTAAGAAGCTCTTCTCTAAGTTTTGAGGAGATCTTTTATCTTTCCAGTGCATTTCAATTTTATTCTTCAATTATCTCAGGAAAATTTCCTACCTGCTTAAACTAAAATTATCAGTGAGTGCAAAAAAAATGTTACTTTCTGATAAGAGAATCCCGTACCTGACGAGATTGGAGCTAAACTGTGAACCAAAGCATGTGGAGTTCCAGATGCTTACAGGTGTTTTCACATTCTAGAAAAGCATCACAGTCAGCTTTTACTAAGTCAGAGGGACTGTGGAGTTCTCCCAAATTTTATCTAGATATTAAACCAACCACTTGAAAAAAAAAATACAGTATGGCACAAAATCTCCTTTCTTCTTGACTTATCATGTTTATGTATTATGTTTCACAAATATTTAGGTTGAAATCCAGTTGACATATTTTTCTAGTGACCTGATCATCAGCCAATTAGCACTTGCGGGCTTCTTCGTAAGATGGAGTTGATAAGGCCAACCAACTACCTACAGTTGTTGTGTTATAAGAAAAAGATGTGCTCAGCGTGGGGCCTGACAAACGGTGAGATTTGATTTTTATTTTCCTTGATGATATTTCTGTTCTTATCTTTTTGTGCAACAAAATTAAGTATGGTTACAGGATGGGTGGCATATCCTTTGGAAGAAACACACAAGCATTTCCTCTTGACACTTTAATATATATTGGTCTTTGCTTCCGTTTTAACGCGAGACTGGACTAAGGCAGATTCCTCCTCTCCTTTGCCTTCAGAATTCTGTGCTCTCTCTGCCTATTGGCAGAGCCAGCAAAAGGGTTACCGACGCTCATTTTATCTGTGACACTTCAGAAAAGATGAAGTGACTCGTTCAAGGTCCCTCAGCTGGCTGAGGGCACTGCTGAGGTCCAACTCGACTCCAGCCCACATTGCTCTCTTTTAGCCAGCCCAATGCATACAACCTGTTATAGTTTATGTCTAGTTGTCCCCCCAAAGCCTCATGCAATCATGGGGTAGGGACTTCTAGAGTTTGAGACTGGACTCATGATCCACTGGGATTATGTGTTTCAGTACTGATGGGATTATGGGCCTGAGTACTTCTGGGATTATGGGTGTGGCCTAAGGGGGATAGGCTGAGGCAGAGAGCCTGAATGCAACATGAAGAGACAGAGAGACAGACTCGCTGTTGCTCTCTGCTGCCCTGGTTAATTGGTTGCCTCTATCACCATTTTGTTGCTGTTCGGCCGCCATGAACTGCTGGCCTGTGCACTGTGCCTCTCTGCCTTGGATCCAGCCAAGTATGGACTGAAACCTCCAGTAACTGTGAGCTACATAAACCTTTCCTTCCTTCATTTTGCATGTCCGGTATTGGTTCCAGCAAGGAGAGAAGAGTAACTAAGACACAAAGCAAATCACCAATTTTCATGGTTAACTTCTGGCTAAACTTTCAGATAAAGTTGCAACAAAAAATAAACAACAACAATAATTATAATGAAGTAGGTAGGTCTACCTTACTTATTTGTTCTTAGCTCTGCATTGGTTGTTTTCTTATGTGAAACCTCACATTTCAGAAGCACAAATAACTGTAGGTGGATTTCAGGAAACAGTGTGAACTAAACAGTTGCATAGAGAAAAACTATCTCTAAAATCACTGTCTTTGAAAGGTTCACAACCGTCCAATCAGAGAATAGAAATACCTTCCCATAAGAACCAGGAGCGCGAAGCAGGGAACCCACAGTGTGACCCGGAAGCAAGCTCAATTAAAATGCACAACTGTGAACAACGCCGGACCACCTGCTTTCCTGAAACCTGATAATTTTTGAAACACATTTGGAAAAAAAAATGAAAGTGAAAAATAGTCCCCCATGGTTTTAGTTAATGCCAAAAAAAAAAAAAAAAAGAATGCCCCCAGGGATGGTGCGTGAAGTGACCAGAACTGGAGGTTCTCAGCAGTGCAGGTGGGAGTTCAGCCTTACTACCAACATTTGTAGAAAGCATTGGTAGTTTGTTTGCAGGATTAATAGCTGCACAGGTGGGAATGGAGGAGTGGAATTCAGATGTGAGAAAGAGCTGAATTCAGAGTTGAGATCTCTGTGGGAATCACGCTTTCTGCATTGCACAGTGAGGCAAACAAGGGCGCCGAGCAGGTGGATGCGGGTGATCACGGCCGCCAGAGCAGGGAGGCTCTGATTGCTACCGGCAAAGTGCTGAGAACTCTTCAGAAGCTCGTGTCTGCATGCCACCTACTCAGAATCTCTGCTCTCAACTTTCCTGACAGGTAGGACAGAGAAGACTCTAGTCCTGTTGTCTCTGGGACTGGTTGAACCTTCTGGAGAGCTGCCTGCCAGCCTTCTGGCTGTTGCAGAAATTTCGTACCAAGAACTTCACACATGGTATGCCTCAGGGGGTCTTCTGAGGTGGGAGTGGGAGTGCAGATGAATATTGTGTGGAAAAAAAATTTACATCTTGGAAGAGATTTAAAGTACACATCTGACCAGGGATGGTGGCTCACACCTGTAATCCCAGCACTTGGGAGACTGAGGCAGGCGGATTGGTGTGAGTTCGAGACCAGCCTGGGAAACAAAAGTAAGCTCAAGGCCATCCTGAACTGCATGGCAAGACCCTGTCTCAAAAAGACAAACAATAAATAAATAGTACATAAATAAAATAAAGTACACATCTCCTGCCTCTGATGCTATACTCTTCCTCCCTCACCACAGAACTCCAACTTTGGTCACGTGCGTTAACCTCAATAGAACAGGATCCTTGAATGGTTAAATATCAATTTGAAGTTAACAACCTGAGACTTGACCAAATCTATCGAGATTACTGAAATGAGCCCTTTAAGGCTCATTTCACACAGAGAGTCCAAGAAATTAGACAGGGAACTCACTATTGATTTTGTTGGCTACTGCTGTCTCCAGAGCTCCATCCTGAGAGACATGATTCATTTTTCTCCCTCCAAAACGCAACTTTTCCTTGAATGTGCGCCGGCACTGCCTGCCTCTGGCCGCTGCTCCCCTCCAGCCAAGGCACAGCACCAAACAGCCATCAAAACTCAAACAGGTACATTCCTTCACACAAGTTCATTTAACATTCTCTCTTGCTTTTTCAAAGTTATTATTGATCGCTTTATTGAAATAAAATTGCGTAAAGGGAAATTTCTCCAAAACTGGGCATGCAAATGTAGTATCCAGAACTCCCTAACACGATGGAGTGGTAGGTAGGGGGCCGACATCTGAACTCCTTGGAGACACCAGCACCCAGTCCTGGAAGGCCGGCTGTCAGAACAGCACTTACAATGTTGGGGCACAAGAAGTGACTTCAGGCCAGGCTGCACAGTGCGACCCTGTCTCAAAACCACCCACATAAGGAGAGGACGACTTCATTCTCCATGATGAAGAATTGGCCCAGACTCACAGACAAAATTAAGCACTTGGGCTTCAGACCTCAACTTCAAATTCTAAGCATGTTTTTCAGTCTACTGTGGCTCTATGCCAGTTATACAGGAAGAGGTCAGTGTGAACGTTGGGTGGCCAGTGTGTTACCTTCTACGTCACGTTCTACCATCCTAGTCAGGGCTCATGTTAGGGGAGCTCCGGTACTCACTTTGAGCATTGCTTCCTGCATCTGAGGAGGGGGAAGGCGGTGTACCGCTCAGCCTCCTGGAGAAGCTCGATGAATTGGCTGTCCTGATGGCAACTCGGCTGTTCTCGCCACCACAGGAGCTCAGGACCTCGCTGTAGCTAGGGAGACTGTGGAACTTTCTGGAGGAGCACCGGTTCTTACTTTGAGTGCTACTCCCTGGCTGCGGGGCAGATCCCTCAGCCTGCTAGCACAGATGCTCCATGCCCCTGGCACAGACTTTCTAGCTTCCACCAGTCACCACTGGGCCTTGTTAGTGTATATCCATGAAACAGGACTGCATGGAACACTGTTGTGGGCACTAGACCTTCAGTGGGAGTCATGACAGGCTTTGTTATGGGCCCTAGGTCTTCAGCTGGACTCTTGCAGGGTGTTATGGACTCTGGTCCTTAGTGTGTGGACAGACCTTTTCTGTTGTTGTGTCATATTAAAAACATAATACTATAAGCCGGGCGTGGTGGCTCACGCCTGTAATCCCAGCACTCGGGAGGCTGAGGCAGGAGGATTGGTGCGAGTTCGAGACCAGCCTGGGCTACAAAAGTGAGCGCAGGACCAGCCTCAACTGCATAGCGAGACCCTGTCTTAAAAAGACAAAAAAAAAAAAATAATAATAATAATAAATAAAAATAAAAAATAATACTATAAATCATATTTCCAGTAGTATTCCCTTCACAAAAGCCCAAACTCCAATGCTTAACTATTATTTCCTCTTTCTGAAGTTGAAATTTTTCATTTTGCCCAAATATTAGAGAAGAGAAACAATTTATGTTTTACAAGTATAGAAAATCAGAGCTGGAACTCAATTACTGATATGTGGGGCT